>JAKJJM010069997.1:0-10105 GCA_021901965.1 Pipa carvalhoi
GCCACTTTCTCTTCGTTTGAGACTGTTCCCATCTCTAGATTCAGCGTGGGCATTTGGACAGAGTGCCTGCTTTGTGGTTCAGCGCACCTTTGGACTGGTTTTTGTATTTTATACTTTGTTTGCTGTTCATTTTGAATATTGTTAATATTTGTATTATTATTAAGGCGCCACGTTTTTTTAGGTTACCATTTTGGTAACTTATCTTTATTTCACTAGAAGAGATGGCTACCTTTCGATCGAAAGATCCCATTCCGGATCTCTCACTCACTTCCAATAGCCCTCTCACTCACTTCCAATAACCTGTGTCTGTTAACCATCTAATTATTCAACTAAATATTGCTTTAACTGTGTTACTCTAGAACCTAATAGTCCACAAATAATTAATATTTTGCCGATAAGCAATGCAGCACAGAAGAATGGAATTTAAGTGAGGGGAATGGAATCTAAGAGAAAGCAAATGGTATGACATGTAAAGAAAATAACAAGCATTATGGGTTCTGCTCTTACACGGATTTCTTTTTTTTATTTGAAAGTGAAAGGCAATCCCATCATCCTAAATATTTTATCTCCACAAAAGGACTGGCAAGAAATGTAATTCATGAGAGAGTACCATAAGGAAGAATCTACAGCTATCTAAGATTAACATCAATGTTCTTCTCATATTTGTAGAAAAACACCTTGCCAAGTCTAGACAGATGAGACTCTTAAATCAATTACTTATTTTTAATAACTGTACAGAATTTTGTTTTTTTAAAGTTCAGATAATACCTAGACTGTGCTGTCTGGATTCCAACCTGTAACAATGATGTATATGATAAATGAAAAAAAGCAATAGCCTTTGAATGAAATCATCTTGGGTGTGATCTATTTTCATTTTTGCCACTGTTTTGAGACACTGACCTTTCTCATGTGTAAATTCCTAGTACCATAGAGAAATGCGTATGCTGTATGCATATGCTGTATGCGTTCCAAGCATCAGGTCTACCCGGAAGTTCAGACCCGTTGAACATCTGAAGGGGACAGTCCTGCTGTGTCAGTAGTCCACAGCGCTAGGCTACACTAAAAGCGCTGGGCACAATAAATGAAATGTATAAAGATGCAAAGAACGGGGTCAAAAATTTCATTTATTGTGTCCATTGTTTTTACCAAATTAGACAGGCAGAAATCATGGCAATTAGTTCTCCATAGAAAATATTCAGATTACTGTCTTTGTTACATAATGTGTACAAAGGTGGAGGGACTGTCAAACTGAAGCAATGACAAGTTTCTAACTGATCTTTTTCCTTTTAGTTTGAATTAGGGAAACTCAGGTTTTGCCCCTTTGGGCTTGGAAGGAGGTGGAGAATGATGAGAACCTGATCAATCTATCCCTGGCTTGGGAATCTTTACCCTGACGACATATATATATATAACTCACTTGACCAATCTAGCCCATATGTATCATCAGTCTTTTCGATTTTCTCCTCTCCCCTTGCCTTGTCTTGCATCACACTCCTCGTGTTTTTTTTTTTAGATGAATTTAATAAAGTAAAATTTTTACTGACTCATGTGAATCTTTAAGAAAACAGATTTTAGCTCCCTCCTTTCTTGTAGGGATGCTTATTTTAGCTAATGCTAATTTGTTTTTCATTTGTTTCTAGGGGCCTTCCTGCTGCCCCTTATGAAGCACACTTGAGTCAATAACTCTGTAGAGTTGGGGATGAACTGTTTTGACAGCTTTTTGATGCCGGTGTTGTATGACATTTTTCTTTTCTTTGCTTTCTTGTTTTTTGATGTTTATATGTGTGTGAGCTCTAACTGATTATGACACTCAGGGAGAAGGGCATTTTCTTTATGTATTTTTCCAAAAAAATGTTATTAAAACTGTTTAAAAAAAATAAGAACGTTGCTTCTGGAGAGGCTGTTTGTGTAAAATTATCTTTTATCCAGATTTATCCTTTTTAAATACTGTGGGTTGGATTTTCTTTAGAGGTAACAATACATCTGAACTTAGCATAGATTCGACCACTATTCCATTAACAATCAGTGTGCGGCATCCTAATTTTCCCTGCAAAATAACATCCACTGTATAAAGAGTAATGTATGGCTTTCATAGCTGTGAGCAGAGAAGATGTATCTTTCCTTCCCTTGATAAAACTCTTCTTTGAATTTCAGCATGGAGCAAGCATTCATCAGTATGCCCAAGTTTACTGTAGTGGAATGTGATAAAAAAGCTAATGCGTTTATTTAGATACCGTAGGTAAAATGCCCTTTATACAGCCGCCTTGCTTTATATGCAAGATAAATGGCATGACTTATTTAGAGCATTAAGACAAAATGTCGTTTCACATCTGCAATAAACATGCAGGATGATAATTAGAAATACATAGGTTGGGCATCTCTTCAAGCGAAGTCCTTATAGTGTCCTCTCATATTGATTTATTACCTCAATTCTAGCTTTGAATCACATGTATAACTCTGTAATATGTAAAAGATTCAGTTGTTGCATAAATTCTTCGGACTGTGTTTATTTAAGGTTCTCCCCCTCCAAAAAATCCTTACTAGAGAACAAACTGCCTGCCTTATTAGTATTTATAAATTGTCTTCTTCCTCCTTCTTGTGAATTGTGCCCTTTTGCTTTGTTTGTTTGCATTATCCCTCTGTCATATTTAAATGTAGCATATACATCATTTAGGAAAATATCTTAAAATGATTATGCATTCATTTCTACATGGTAGAACTGTACATACTTGTTTGTGAGAATACTATTACCCATTCACACAAACAGAATGCTGCACATCAATGCCTTTTGTCAGCTTCAGAAGTTTCATTCCTGTGGTGCTGATGAAGCCAAGGTTCTGAGCAGGCTATATGGGACAGCAACAAAAAATATTAACAAATCACCATCATCTACCTCAGCCCCTTCAGCTCCTGTTCAAAAGCCAGGCAGGTTTAAATTCAAGGAAAGCTAAAAACAAAATCTCCTAAGGGTTCAGTTCCAGCCTTTATTATGATTATGCTATCACGTAAAAGCAGCATAAACTATAGTATCAGTAATGTTTTTAAAACCTGAGTAAAAGGTTATGCTTTAACAAACAGATTGTTAAAGTTTGTCTTAAAACTGATAATTCCACAATGTACAACTACTTATCTAAACAATTAAACAAAGCAAAACTGATTGCAAGTAAAATAGCAAGCAATGCTTTTATATGCAAATTTAAAGTTCCACACTTAAAATAGTGATCAAAACAATTTTCTATTTAGCATTCTGCCTTTATGAAATGGGAGTCTGTTATGAAATATTCAGTTTATGGTTCTAGTGAATTCTCCTCTCTTACAAAGTGCTCCTGTTCTTCTGTTCACATTGCATGCATTCCATAGTCCTGCTTTACAGTTATCCTGTGTTACCTGGAGGCCATGATCTGGGAGTTCCATCTCAAAGTCCATACCCCCTTGAAGTGGTTATGGGCAAAGACCAACAGCCCTCTAGACTCCATGCCCCATTGTTAACCAGTCTGACCCCACTTTGGTATAGATGATCAGCCATCTATCTGCATCATCACAAATATGCCCCCTGGTATGACTATAATTAGTCAAAACTAACTAATATAATCATAGACCTTGGGTCTTCAGTGACCATAAACACTTTGTTCCTCTCTCCAATGGCTCCATCCATCATTTCTTGGGTTCAAGGATACTTATGGAGCTTTCTTTTTTTCATTTTGCAATGTACTGTTTATGGACTTCAATTTAGTGAGGATGTAAAAATGTCCCACAGCAAACAAAAGTTTAACACTATTGAGGGCATGGGTTTAATTCACCGAGAAAGGTGTTCTGAAAATATAAGGTGGGATTACATCTATCCTATAGTACCTGGACACATATGTACACATGATAAATGTGTGTGCTAGAAAGAAAATGCAATAAATCTGTTTGTTGCTCAAAAAACTACACTATGGGCTCCATATGAAATATGTGCTGAGTATTTTTCTTTTGTAACATAGCATTTGGTGCAAAACCATGTTACACAGCAAAAGTGGTCATACTGCAGTAATTATAACAGCCTTTCTATAGAGTTTCTGAGTACTGTGAAATGAAATTGCACACTACTATATGTGTAAGAACTATAGTCTTAAAACAACACTATATTTTCATATACTAATTCTATATTATTGCAATTTCCTCAGGTACCTCTGTTACATAACCTAGTTTATAGGTCTGAAAAAGGCAGAGGTCCATCCAGATTGGCCTGCAATGTTGATCTAGTTGAAGTAAAATAAAAACATAAGGCACAAGTCAAGTATCTTCGACTTTAGGAGCTTAAACCCTGCTTAGCTCAGTTCCACTTGCAATTTTAGTTAGATGCAGTATATATGCATCAGATAAAGTTTAATGAAACATTAAAGATGTATGGTTGAAAACTAAATGTGGGTTATTAGAACCTTTTTTATCTTATTATTCATTAAATGTGTAAAAAAAAATAAGAAGTCACAGAACCACAAGGGAGTGAAACAGTAATACACCTGTTGTTTAGATACTTATTATGATTGATCTGATCATTTGAAAAATAAATTGTCTGTCCTACCTAGTTGATCACACAGGTGCAGCTTATAAGTGGAAGTCAGCATTGATGAACATCAACAACAAATTTCTGTATGACCTCTATTTACAGCAATTCTTTTAAAAGCTGAACTCTTAGAACGATAGATCTTGTATAAGGTAACAGGACCTCCTGACTATGATAACTGCATCCTGCATGGAAGTTTCTTAATTAAGGAGACAGTTAAATAGCATATAATTTCAATAATAATCTAGGTTACATATTTTTAATTTTATCACTGCATTATCTTTCAGTAATACTGACAGTTTGTCTTTAAAAATGCATTCCAGCACAGTCTCTATGGCAATTATAGAATATACAGAGCACTCATTTACACTATCATCTACCACAAATTTACATAGCTGACTACTATAAATTAATGTACAATTATTTACTGACCATATACTACCATGAAAGTCTCTAGTAAGAAATAGTTTGTGATTATGTCATATGGCAATTTTAAATTTCCAGTTCTATACCTTATCCACAATCAGTGGGTTTCTTATGGGTTAGGAAGAGTTTCTTACATTTTCAAGTTGTTGCTCCTTCCTAAATTTGAGCCCATGACCTGAGCTCCCTCTCTGCTTCTCTGGAAGAAGCAGATTCCTGCATTTGAATGTTGCTCAAATAACAACAAGGGCTGAGCAAGATGCAGATATCACATCCTGTGACTCTACGGGATGGGCAGACATTGCACCAGAATAGTCTTTACTATCTACCATAAAGAAAACAGGGAAAAGTTCCCATACAGCTAAGAAAGGGTTTACTGATATAATATATGGTTCCATATAGCAGCATACCTTTATTTTCATAAATTATAAAGAAGAAATGTCAGGATTCTACTTGATAGAGATGAACAGAAGGCTCTTTGTGACTTGTTTTTAGGTTTGCTTGCTTTTTTTGGTAGAAATATTATAAATCCATGTCTGAAGGCTTTTGCAACAACCAGATATTTTGTTGAATAACAGTAGCACAATTCATATGGTAATTGTTAAATTTTGTACATGTTTTTACAATGAGAAATATTTAAATGTATCTGAGAGTTAACTTAAAACTGACATACATCAAACTATTGTACCTTGATATTTACATATTGACTTCTAGATATTCCCAGAAGCAAATAATTATACAGTTATTGTTCAGAAAATATTCTGACCTCTGGAGACATTCAGAACTATTGTATTTTCCAAACATTTTGTTATTACTACTTTGCAAAAAAAAAAAAAGAAAAATGATGGCATGCTCTCTGGTCTGCTTTAGCACTGTTTATTAAGCTATTTATTAAACTGTTTGCTAGTCGAAATGTGAAAATAGTAGCAATGCAATTTAATGGAAAATAACATTTTAAATCTCTCTCTCTCTCTCTTCCAATGGATTGAATAAGACTGTCCTTTTACTCACAGCAGAATTGCTGTTATAGTAGTTACGCTGAAACAGCACCATGACATCCATTAGAAATTAGATTAGAAAATCTGTATATCACACCATACTAATTTATGTGTTGGCATGTATTCAGTTTTGTGAATCTTACATAGTTATATCCCTGATTAGCACTGATCATGGGAGCATAGTGTACACTGTTCTCCTATGGATTTCTTTATAAAGCATGCATCTGTTAACCATAGCCTAAAAATGTGTTGCCCGGACTCAAACCAGGATAAAAAGAGTGGACCATCCAATAACACTTTTGTAAGTATATTAGTCTGATCATTCCAATCCATCTGTCCTCTCCATTGTTCATTGTATTGTCTGCAAAACTATCATTACTACTCTTTAACAGTTGCATCTTTTAAGGAATGGTTCTTTCTAGGTTTCCATGTGTTGCAGTTCACCTCATCCCACCTCTCAGAGAGGGAGCACTGATTGCAGTATTAAATATTGTGGGTATCAGTGATGGTACTTGAGAAACAACCAAGGGTCCAAGGAGACACTGCCCAAGTCTCAAAAGTAGGGTAATCCAAGAACAAAAGATAGGAGCCACTGGTGCAATAACCAGTAACAAATCTGTAAAAAACATGGTGTCCTTTCAATATTTTTCCCTTTGTGATCTCACAATATAAATTTAAAGAGATTTGAAGAGATGAAAAAGAAATAATTTGAAGAACATCAGCTCAAATGTACCTCAGTTCAAATGCATAGATAACACACTAAAGCAAGAGTTAAAAAAGTAAAACCTTAAGGGAATTTGCATTTTTAAATAAATGCTTTGAAAAATATTACAAAAGGATTCTTGATGTAAGGTTATTTTAAAAAAATATTTGAAATCATTCTGAATTCAAATGAAGAGCATTATACACAATTAATAGCACACAGATTATAAAAAAGCATAATTATTTAAGACTGCTAATAAAAGTAAGATTGTAATAGTTTAATTCAATGCAAATACAGCAATTAAAATGTCAAAATGTCAAAGTCAAATGATTGATGTTAAATATACAAGCCTGCCATTGAAATCAGTTCTTTGTGATGAAAAGAAAAATCTGTTTCTTAATGAAAATTTTACATTATTGTGATATATCTAAGTACAGTAAAACCAGTGATTGTGTTTTGATACAGTAAAAAGTTTAAACAATAAAAAATGATGCAACAATATTTACAACATCCACAAATGTTAAAAATGGTCCCCTGGACTCCCTTAAATAAGAGTGGAAGAATCATGCAGTTGTTTTTCTCCTTCATTCAAATGTAGTCCACAGTGGAGAGAGGGATTCTCAGAGGTGCCACTTTGTATGGAAATGAGGGTCATATGATCAAGAATGTAGTCTGAAACAGAATTTTTCACTCCAGACCTTATACACAACAGTCATTTTTTTGAGTTATACTTTTAGTAGGCACAGGTGAGGTAATCTGTAAGTTTTTCCCTTATTCTTTGCTCATGGGAGATCTTAAAAAATAATTTAATTGGGGTACTTGACTTGAATTGAGAGATTCTGGTCTAAACAATCTCCTTCCCGTTCCTTTTTTCTAAGTGCATCACAGGGGAAAATAGAGTCGTGAAGGGCTGAAAATAAACCTCTAGCCAATAGCTTCAGAACAGATATCAATATCTAAAGGGGTATAATGCATTTCCCTCCTTCTCTCTTCTAATACCACCCTCTTACTATCCCTAATAAAGGGAAAAGGCATTTCTATATCCTAGGACTCAAAACCCTGCATGAGAAACAAGGAGGGAAATCCTGCTTTAAATTTTGGGATTTTTGGGGGATTTTTTTCTAAATAAATGATACCCTGCAAGACTCAATATTTTATTAATGGTCAGAAGACCATAAGTATCCAAATTTAAGGCAATGATTTAAAAGAGAAGAAACATGAAATATTCAGTGAGCAAACCTGCATGTTTAAATAGAATATAGTATAGAATTATCAGTGCTGGGACATGGTTTAATTGTGCCCTAGGTGACAATGTAAAAATGTTCCCCCCTCAGCAGTCTCTCCTTCATTATGCCCTATAGTGCACTGAAGTGCAGCAGGTAAAGTGGTGCAAGGTAGTGTGTAGCTCTGCAATTTTCAAGTACTGCGCTCCCCCTAAACATCACCCTTCCCAATACTGTACTGTCCCACAAAAACCCCCATTCCCCATACTGTACTGCCTCACAACCCTCCTCCCATTCTGTACTGCCCCCACAACTCCCCTCTCCCATTCTGTATTGCCCCCACAACCCCCAATCACACTATGCTGAAGATGCATGTTCATCCATTGAACTACATTGTAGGTGTAAAAGAAGCAAGGGTAATGAAGATGAGGTGAGAAAGGGCTCATTTAGCCCGAAACATGTCATGATAAGGTTCACATTAAACATGGTGTAGTTCTACTACCACTGCTTTGATACACACTGTTTCTGCCTATTTGTTTGGATAAAAGAAGCAACAGCTTTAATTAATGAACTCATCAAGAACAACTTACTTCCTCCAAGGTACACCCCCCTGCCCCACTGGGGTAGGGGTTCAGGGTTAGTATTGAACACCCAAAGCTTTATTTATTGCCACCAGGTGACAATCACTAAGTGACTGTGATATGGGAAAGAGAAGGAAGTCTGACATCACTAGCACAGCTGTGAGGGTCCCGGGGACCACTGAAAAAATACAGGCAGTTGCAGTGAGGTTGCTGCAATGGGGCCTGTAAGTGTAGTTGCATGCCACATCTCAGAACCATTGGGGAGAAGGGGAATTTTTTATTTTTTTTTAACATGTTCTTTGCTGGTTTTACTGTTTTCAAAACTTTAAGTGAGTGCTTTTAAATATAGAACTTGTAAAACCTGTATTATTGAAGCTAAATTCATGAATTTTATTACTTTCTGTGTGGTTTTATCTGTACTGATAGCAGTCATGTTGGCAAACAGACTTCACTCTCAAAATCTAAATAGCTAAATATCATACTTTTTAGACACAATTTAGAATTTTTGAAAGCCGAGATTGGATATATAGTAACTATAAATACATTTCTTGGTGTTACTGTCCTTTTATGTATACTGAAACATAAAATTACCTTTTGTGACACTGAATAACATGTTATGTTTAATAAAGCAGATTTACATTAAAAGTTGATTCCCTTTAACACTGAAAAAAGTTATATTCTTTTTTGTGCTTGCACAGCAGGTCCTTTGAAACATTTTGACTTAGATAATAGCCATTATTATCAAACAGATCCTACCCTACAGGTTCTAGACCTATCTAAAAACATTTGTTTTCATCACTGTGACCTAGTAATACTTCTATGAATTTATTAGCGGGAATTAGGGTAAGAGAGTCTGTGTAAAGACAAAGAAACAGTACTTCTAATGTGTTATTTAATAAAAACTGCATGTCTTTAATAGCAGTGCTGTTTATTAGTATAAAATAAGAAATAAATTATATTATCTCTTAAAAATTACTGCCATGATTTCATTCTGCTAACAAACATAAAGCCAAGTAAAATAAACCCAAAACAAGAAAAAAGAAACAACGGAGTGGCTCGAAAACAAAAAGATTGATGTCAAATAATGGTCCAATCAAATCTCTGATGTCAATTCAATTAAAGAAACAGTCCAGTCTCCAGCAGTTATTTGACATATTATTGGCATTTTTAAATAAACTATTTTTGCACAAATATATGATGTACTTTTTTTTTTGATGTTTTAAACTTATAGCCACATTCTTACAGAAGCTTCTTCTCAGTGGCATAACTACCTTGGAGCCCCGGTACAAGATAAGAACTGGGCTTCCTCCCTCAGGGCCGGCACAAGATCAGGGCCCCGTAGACTCCCCACACCACTGCCCCCTCCTGCAGTCCCCAGAACTAAAGACTAATACTTACAGGTCTTGGGGGGGGGGGTGCAGGGAACAGGAGCTGCATGTTTGCAGAAGGATCCCAACAGTCAAGCCCGGCCGCCTGTGGCCTGGGGCCCAGTCACAGCCACAGCTGCAGCAACCACTATAGTTACTCCCCATAGTAAAAAGCATTTCTCCCCAGTAGTTTTTCCATCTGAAGCTGGATGATTTAATACACTGCACTGCAAAACTCCTGCACCAGGAAATGTGTGAGTGACC
>JAKJJM010070045.1:0-10315 GCA_021901965.1 Pipa carvalhoi
TAAAATGCCCCCCCCCCCCCCCCCGCCCCTTCAAAATGTCTGTACTATGTTTGTATTGCTGAATTGTACAGCACTGTATAAATTTGTGGCGCTTTATAAAATTTATATACATATTTTCCCCCCCATGGCAACTTCCTCCAAAGGGCTGAGGCAATGACATCTGGCATCCCCACAGGTAACAGCAAATCTTTTTTGGGCCAGGGGGTGCAAGATGACAGTTTTGTAGGATAGGGTAGAGGACATCCACAGTAGATCCTGCACTGGGCCCAAACATCAGTAGTTGCACCAGTGTGTATAATGTACATTTCTAGCCTAAATTTCTCAGGATAACAGGCACTTTTTTCACACCAAAGAAAATGAGAAAATTCTTAAATTCCTCCCTCACCCCAATTTTCAATTGTCAAGTACCAGCTGCTTCTCAGAATGCACACACTACTCCCAGAACTGTTACAAGTTCAGACTGAGGTTCTGATTGGCCTGCAGTAATGGTAGTGGTCTAACCTCAAGCCAACCCAGAGAAGTTACAGAATATTCTGGTAAACAGTTACTTTATGTTAGCTATATAGAAACCATGAAAACAAAATTTAAATGTTTGAAAAAAAAAAAAGTGCAGACATTTGATCATTTTAAGGCTGAGAACCTCTTTAACAATGGTTTTAACCCTTTTCAATATGCAGAGTACCTGAACTATGTAGGGCTTTGTGCCTTTTCTGTATGACTTCCATCAGTGCATAGACAATCGTAGAGTTATGGGAAGATTCTTCTGTCAGTGTTGGACATACCTCTGCAGGCTGAAAACATGTCAAAATTAATACACACTAAAAATTATAGTCCTACCTTCACTTCTACATTAATAACCCACCCTTCTCATCTTATACCTTTTACATTAAAAAGCTAGATGGAAATAAGTTACGATTGAAGCACAAGGATTACCAAATAAGACCAGGAGCAGTCTGAAAAAAAAACTTGCTGCACTCAAGACAGAAGCAAGAGACTACACAATTATATTTAACAGATTTTAATCCCATGGCCTATCCCCCCAACAATAGGATGCATAAAGGTTTACACATATTCCAGCCACAAAACAGTCACCCCTTATTACTAATCAGTTTTACAAATGTGAATTCAGAAAAAGGAGATTGTACTTCATCCAACGCCCAATTATATTTATATGTGTTTGCCAACAGAGACGTTAGTTTGCTCATAGTAAAAGATAGTGTATAAACAGGTGCTTAGGATACCTTGTGTGTAACATGTCACTGTCCAGCCCTCCCTGTATTCACATTAGGCAATGCAGAAAGAGGTGCCTGTATGTTTCATTAGAAGCCCCATTTACGTTAGTATTAGAGGTGAAAGCAGGCAGTGTTTTAAGAGAAAAGCCTCTGTTCAGTGCATATTGAACCCAAAGATTTCATTAATCTTCAGTTCTTGGTCTATTTGGGCTCACTAAGCCTCAACAGTATGACTGAGTACCACTGATCAGGTATGTTCATATAAACATCTGTTAAGTCACCAGATTCAAGTTCTGATTATAAATACCTGCTTATCTGCACATTTATTCACAGACTTAAGCTGTATCCCCTTTTTGATCTGGTCAAGGAAGACAGATGGATCACTCTGCAACTCCTTTCCTCTTTTGGTGATCCCAAGGTCCCCACTATTTTTCTCAGTCTGTACACTCATCTTCAATTGAGAGTTGTGAGGGGCCACAGAGACCTCAGTCCTAGAAGGCTGCTGCTTTAAAAATGAAGGAAGAGGTGGTGGAGGAGGTGGAAGAGACATTTTAGCATTTTGGGTATCATTGTATTGGCAAGGTGCTTGTGATACTGTCTCTTGCTGAATGGGATTCTCAAACAACTTTTTGGTGGAAGAAATGAGAAGAGGTACTTTAATGGAGTTTTCTGATTGTAACATAGGGGGTCGGGGAGGAACAGGTGGCCGAACAGCTTCTGGCTTTTCAGTGCAGGGACTAGCTGGAAGGGCCTGAAGATCAGTTGGAAGATCTTCTACAAGTGAATTAGACTGGGAATCTGATGAAGTAAGTAAATGGTTGAAAGAGGCAGTTGGTGAAGCAAGAGGTCCTTTGTTGATAGAAGAAATATAACTGAAAGCAGAGGCAGGTAGTTTGGTATATGAAATTTTAGCAGCTTGTGGAGAGTTTACAGGAGGGCTAATCTGTCTCTTAGATGGCACCAGCTGGGATGAAGACAAGGAACGGAGCCTGTAACTACGGTTTGGCTTTTCCACATGGGCTAGAAAAGGAAGAGGGGGAAAAAAAAAAAATATTTACACATGAGCCATGATAGACCCGTGCAATTCTCACAGCTGGATACAGCAACTGATTACAATAGAGAGATCAAACAAAACATGTTAATCTGGAATTAAAGCGGATTTTACTTAGAAACGCTAAAGTTGTGTGTGGCTTACAATAACACAGCAAGGGGAAGTTATTAATGCATATCACCAAAAATACATTGGTCTTGTAGAGATTCATTTAGCCCCTCCTTCCAGCTATTTCCTTTTCTGTTCACAAGGGAGACACTGTCCATGGAATAGAGTAAAGAACAGTGAGTCTATTTCTGCCAACCTAGTTAAAGTGGACCTATCAGCTCCTGATTTTAACTGTTTTACATAGTCAGTGATTATATAACAAATGAAACTGTTTGAGGCAAAAATATCATTAGAATAGTTAAGTTATACTCACTGTAAACTTGTCCCAGTTTGAAGCTGTGGGAGCTGCCATCTTGTGCCCAACCTGCCAATCAACTACAGTAGACACGCCCCCCTAAGGCCTGACTTCCTGATGTATTGGGGCAATCTCAGCTGTTGGGTGTCTCCCCCCCACCCCCGCTATGCTCAAACTGACTGTACACAGGAAGGCTGACACAGGCAGGCTGGTAGGAGAGTGACACAGGAAGGCTGGTAGGAGGGCTTACTTGTCAATCAAGTAAGCCACACCTCCTCCTAAAGCTTTCTATCTGACAGCCTGCAGTGTTAAGCTGACAGGCAGAGACAGGAGGAAAATGACCAGTACTTTTATTTTTTAATGGAAGTTATTACAAAAACGTTCCTATAGACTGTCTCTATTTTATAAACTAATGTTGTTTGGAGGTGATAGGTCCACTTTAATATTCTAAACTACAAAAAGCAAAAATGTGACTTATCACCCTACTTATACTGTAAAGTTCTGACAGTAACATTTGAAATAAGTACTAGAGCCCCAGAGTAGTAAGTTTGTTTCAATTTAGGTGATTAATTACAGCGTCCGTTGCATAGTTGAGCTAATAAATGTTGCATGTGTAGCTTAGTAGTTCATTGCTTTCATGGTTTCAGATTTATTGCAACATATTTCATACAAGTTAGCAGTATTCCTAAACGAATGGTCAAAACTTGTGCTTTACCATTTACAAATTGCTTTCCATTTGATTTCTACCTTGTTTAGCGACTGGTGTTATTGTGCCAACAAATATTATCCATTTGTACAGTGCTGAAGTGTAGGATGCCACATTAAACAACTTAAAATGACCAAGTACACAATGAATAGAATTCTCAGCACACCAGCTCTGTTAATATATCACTTCCTCACTGAATCGAGAACAGTGTTTGCATTAAGACTTTCAGATGCAGCTATGGAGCAGATCTACTAAAAACAAGACATTAACATCTTAGCAGAACATACTCATCCTTTGGCTCTCGTTCCTGACTGCTTCCATGCCTCCTTTCTTCTCGATTTCTCTGAAGATCTTCCGGGACATTTCCCTGTCCTTCAAATGCTCCTCTCTGATCCCTGCTAGCTTAAATAGCCTCTTCAAGTCTACATCAGACAAGGCCTAGCAAACAGACAGACATTTCTACATGTACTTTGTTACCTGAAGGACAGGTATTAGTAATCAGGAAAATAATATCTCTAAGCTATACCCAGTGTGTTTACATTTTGGAAGTCCACAGCATTATCAGTTTAAGTTAACCAGCTCCCAACAACATGATGCAAATCATACTTACATCTGTATTTGTCACAGGTGTCCATCCTACATGGGCTAAGTGTCTGCAGAAAAAATAAAAAATAAACGAACATTTACTGTTTAATTTGTTTAACTACATTGGTGTTCCATTTTTGTGAAATCCAGTCCCAAACCTGCAAATATACTTTGAAAAGGGACAGAGTTTGGCTAACCTGTAATGACCCAAAGTTGAGAAAGTTGGAAAGGTGCTACCAAAGCATATAGCCTTTCACCCAAGTGACTAGTCACCCGTGGGGGGGTTGGAGGAATGATATATTTGCCACAGATCCATCTCATTTTATGAAAGGCTCTCAAGATTTTTGTCCAACCCCATAGACTGCAGAATGGAAAAAAACTGCTATATGAGGTGAGGCGTGCACAAGTGTATGTAATATGGACATGTTAATTAGCCTCTATACTACATTCCATTATTTTATTTTTTTAATTTGTATTTTTAAGTAGTAATTGTATAGAAGGGGGTGCATTGTAGGTGCATTTCTGACAGGCAGCATTTACAAGACTAGGATATTCTTTGGAGAGCCTCACTTTATGGGCAGCTGGACTAAGGATGTCCATCTCCAACCTTTGGTATCTGCCCTTCTTCTGCACTGCATTCTCAGACGTCATACCAGCCTCCCTACAATGCCATTTGCTTTTCACCTATTTTCTGCTGGTCACAGCTTTATAATGCCTCAACAGGTAGTCCTAGTGACATTAAAGGGGGCTTCCATAGGAAGAGAGACTGCCACATGATCTTTAGGGTATGGTAGCAGAATAAACTGTTATTAGTCTACAGTGTATCAATGGATGTGTATCCTCTCTCTTCCATTTCACAATTAGAGATCAAACATTTGCTTTCTAAATACATAAATCAGTCTAATATTTAGAGGCCAGGAGAAACTCACTTAAAGTTGCTTGGAGAGCTAATGTCAGATTTGCTTAGCTTTCTTCTCAGGGGCCGACCTTTGAAACTTTCCTTTGGAGAGAAATAAACTGAAACACTGTGTGCTTGGGCTTCTTGAACCTGGAATCTGGAACCTAGATAGGACAAGAAATCATCGGGGGTCTTTATTCAAGTCAAACAGCTATTTATTTCAGCTGGGTTAAGACCAAAGGGGGCACTAAGCAGGATCATCAGCTTGGCCCTCAGTTTACCTTTCCCTCTACATACGCATAAGCAATCATCTGCAGACCAATACTCTAATAAACGATCACTACTTGCATCATTTGGACAATTCTCTGAACTCAACATGCATATATTAAACAAATTTGGCTAGGATTGTCATTTTTAGAGGATACAATCTGCTCATTAATAACTAGCCCAATTCCATAGCTTCCTTATGTAACATGCAACTCTCCCAGCAACATAACGTAAGCACACGTCAGTGTAAATCTACACTGGGCCCCCCACCCCCTCTGTAAAGCTGCCTCTTTACTCCCCTCTCATGTTTTCATAATTACCTGGATCAAGAAGTGGGCAGGAACTACAGCAGTTATGATCCCTGTAGTCTCTGAACTTCCTAAAAGTTGATGTACTTGAAGCTAATTGACCAGACTTGCAGCTATATCCAGTCATATACAAAGTGACTAAGTTGAATTCTTAAAGATAGGATCTTTTTGAAAGATTTTGGTATTTCAAAATAGTAAATGGGGCACTATACTTCCCGGTATAAAGTTATCATGTGATTTTGGGCTTCTATGTGTTGAGCATGAAATAGGCAAGTCACACTCTTTACTTATTTTAAGAGTTGAAGTTGTGCTTGTAAATTGCCCCCCCCATACCAATTTACTTTGCCCATGGCCGAATTCTAAGCTAGGAAGCTGCCGAGGGCCTTATGGTGTCATAGCCGATGGGTCATTTAGCCCTGAAACTGATGCAAATCAAGTCATGACTAACAATGGCACAGAATATTTGGCTACTAAAACACAGATTAGGAGGAAGTGCACCTATGAGTTTGAGGGAACAGAATAGTGGTCTACAGTCATGGGCGTCGTCTTGCCACTCTGGAAGGCCACCAGTCTACTCATGGCCTTCTGAAGCAAGAGGAATGAGACAGAAGTAGTAGTCATGGCCTCCTTCTGTCCTGTCCCAGTGCATCATGTAAGGGTGACATCACTGCCATACCCCTTACTTTTTATCTGCTGAAGCCCATGTCTACAGTAATATCTCTGGGGGCACTGTGCAGCATCTAGAGTAATGTTTAAGAGGAAACTGCACAGCATCTACAGGCATTTAACACAAGACTTTGTACAGGCAACTTCAACTTACAAAAAAATTCTAACTGGTGTTAGATTAAGCTTTAAAACTGGGATTTATGGAGAACTTTACAAATTCTGCATATATGTATTTTTTAATCATATAAAAAAAACCAATAGTAATGGGGGAGGTCTGTTTATCAAGATGGCTGCTATCAAAGATACAAACAGAAAATAAGATTTGTAAGGTCCTATTGTAAGATTGAGTGCTGTTTCAATAATGGACATAATTGGGATTTTTTTTTTTATATATTTGATGTTAATGGTCCTTTAAGGCACCATCTAAAGTAGTAGATCCCACCTCCCACAACTCACTTGTTGCAGAGTAGTGGATGGAACGCTAAACCGCTAGTCCCTTCTCTACTAAATAACACAAGCAAGGCACTTACCCCTGTAGCAACCGTACTGCTTTATTTCAGAACAGAAAAAAAAGCCTCTAGGAATATTTGCTTTGCCAGTTTTAATTTCTTTATTGTCTCTGTTTCAACGACTAATCAAACCCGTTCAACAAGGGTCAGAATTACAGTTTCTTCTTAGAACTCAAACACTGAACAAGTAAATAAGCATACTGCTCACTGGGAGTAACACTATACTAACTGGATACCATACCACCACACTAACCACCAAGCTAGCTTTGCTAGGTCACAAATTCCCTGTGAGGAACAAATGATACCATCTGTGCAAGGTTACAAATTGTAACTGTACTCAGTGAAAATGGAAACAAAAGGTAACAAAGAACTTCGCAAAATCACTCAGAGGAACACTGGCTTCATATGAATAGATACAAGCGAAGATAAGGTTTCCCTTTAACCTGCACACATTAAATGGTAGGTTAGCAGGCACCAGGGCTCAACCTTTACCTACTGACTGTCAGTTTGGCCTGGTGGTAGAAGGGGTATTAACTGGGGGTGCTCCTAAGACAACCAACCACCCTGGGTGACTCCTGCTTGGCTGATAACTCGAAATGAATTTAGCTGCACCATACAAACTGCAACGGTTAATAAACAGCCATGAAGCATGCATTTAAATTCATATAGGATTACAGCATATGTGTCTGGCTTTAAAGAGAGGAGATAGCAAGCCCAAGTAAAAATACATTGCTGTTCATTTCTACATGCTTCCTTTCATCTACAGTCAATCAATGGAACAAACACAGGGAGGTTGTGCAATCCCCATCCTGGGAACTTCCCTTTTCCTTCCCAACAAATGTCATTAACTTACCAAACAGGTTGAATAGAGCCATATTCCCGCTTTACAAACTAAACACAGTAAAACTCAACCCCTGGCCATGCCTGATTATATTCAATTAGTAACACTGCTCACCTGCACAAGAGAGGTGAACTGACCAATAGCACAGAGCTATGATGCACTGGCTATTTAACTGTATAGCTGCCATCTGCTGCAGGTTAATATCAGTGCTATGTACCTGTTTCATTCTGAGGTCCACTGTAATCAGCTACTGCCTATGTCATGATCTTTTGCACAACCACATATTAATCTATTTTCTGATACTGAATTATCTGTATGCATTCATACTAACATTCCCTTTAAAAGAGGGAGACCTATAAACTATACCTAACGCAGGCCTGAATAGTTATCAGCAGATCATTGCACACTGCTTGTTTCACATATTTCCCTTCTTAAAGGGGAATGTTGTCATATATGTGTATGATTCATTGTCTCTCTCTCACATTTTAAATATGTTCTCTTTCCTATACATTTATTTTCAATTAGCCAAATTCAGCTTTAGTAAAAAGTTAAGCGAGTAAGACACTTCTGTGCCATTCCAATGGCCAAAATCGTCACCTTTTGGTCACAATGAAAAACAGACGTGTAACAGAGAATAATGTACAAAAACAGCAATTATATAATCTGCGCAGCTTGATAACGTGATTTAATAGTAATGCTAAAGAGTGATCTAACTAGGGAATGACCTCAAATATGTTAATTTATAGGAATCACATTGGGAAAAGGGGATGTATAAAAACTGTTATTAGTGGTTCTACTGAGAGTATCAAGGGCTTGGTATACATGCTGCATGGAAGTTTGGCTAGTTCCTGTACATCTGATCACTGATCATTTATTTCATTTATACTGTCAGCACTGTTAAAGGGGGGCATCAGCTCGGCAGACCAGGAGGGCCCAGCTAGATAGTCAAATGTAGGTTTGTGGGTAGTGACAAATGAAGATTATGGCTTACTGGGTACTGATCAGTGTAGACAGTTTGTAGTGTAATAAGGGTCTGTTTAAACATGTTGGGGGGTCCCAGTTGTCAAATTGTAAGGGGCTCCATGATTACTAATGGCAGTCCTGACCATCAGCCTCATGTGAAAATCAATGCCATTGTTTGTTCTGGTGCTTCCAATCACATGTTCATACTTATGCTCATGGGTTGCCTTGTTAAATCCATAACATGTACACATATGCTGGGCCGTAAAGTTACTTGTAGTTAATCAATCCTCTCTCAGAAACGACTATCACTAATATTCATTCAGTAGGTCAGCTTGCTGCCTAGTTGTATAGATGCCTATTTCAAAGGTAAAGCACACACCAGCATTAGACCACAAGTGAACCAGGTCTAGTTCACCCATAAAGCCAATAAGGCAGTCACCTAGGGCCCCCAGCTTTGCAAGGTCCTGAATAGATTATCTTTTTCTCTTTTTATTGACATCAGATTGATAAAGTGTGTACATTAGTGCCAGTAGCCCTCACTTTATACAGTAGTATGATTTGTAAAATAAATGTTACATTTGAGTGCTCAGAAATGAATGTTATTTCCACCTTCAGAAGGAAATCTGACATTGGCCTTAGGCCAGCCTTTGTTTGAGCCAGCCCTATAAAGTACACAAGTAAACAGGGCTCTGCCTGCAGCACCATCACCATCACCAAGCCCATGTCTTTGTCTCCAGTGTAATATAATACCTGGCTTAGCTTGCCTCACATTCTAACAGGTTTTACATTTAATCACTCCATCCAAATCTCCTCTTCTCCACTGTCTGTCACCTAACTCTGCTCTCATGATCTTCTCTGATTTCTCAGTTTCTCCCCCCTCCCCACTTTTAAACACATGTACTGTCAAATCCCATATTCCCCTACTCTCCCTTTGTCTCCTACTACTACTGGTAGCTGGCGATCTCTCACCTAACCCAGGTTTTGCTTTGCATTATGAGGCATTAGACTGGTCTCCCTGCAGGGTGTGTAGGGCCTCATCCTCTCCCCTCTGCACCCTACTTACAGTTTACCCCTTATCATGCATCCCAGTCCAATCATCACCCTCATGATTTAGTCCCCTGGGACCCACCTACATTTCCCTGGACCAGTTCTCAGCTTGGCTACTTTCTTTTATGTCAAGAGACAGAAAACTGACTGAAATCATAGTGGGGTACTTTAAGGGAAATACCAGAGCCGCTCACTGTATCAGATTAAAGGGGAACCCTCCCATTTTATTGCAGAAATAAACCACACAACATTTTGGGGTGGCAATTGCCTCCCTTCATCAGGTGTACAAAGTGCAAGTGCCAAAAAACATGTATAAATACCCATACATGAGTCCCACCCACACTAGTAAGTACATACCCTCTTAAAGATACACATACCACTAACTCATTTTACTATTCTCAAAGTGCAACTGTGACGCACATTACTCTTCATTCAAATACTAAACTTACATAACATCATAAACAAGTACTTATTAAACTGGATATTCAAACATACTTTGCAATGATACATATTTACCTAAAGGTGCTCCCAGGAACTCAATTATCCCATTATCACCAATTGTGATTGGCCCCATTGCAAAAAGATCCCAGTAAAATCATTGTTTTCACATTATAATCTGGAAGGTAAAAATCATGTATAGAAACATGACATTAAAACTATTAACACATACAAAAATATTCCTAAACACTAACACTTAATAATTCCAAAATAACATCTTAAAGGAGAACTATAGTGAGATTACATCTTTACATATGTTGTACTATACCTTAGTGTGAACCCATTCATCCCAGTAGTTGTTTCATTTGAAGCTGGATAATTAAGTACAGAGCACTGATAAG
>JAKJJM010070091.1:0-23247 GCA_021901965.1 Pipa carvalhoi
AACAATACAGACAAAGGAAAAATGCAAAAAAGAAAACAATACAAGTGTAGTATCACAAGGATAGTTCACATAAGTGCTAGGTTGAGGATGACACATGAGGTTGGTGGTCCCTGCCCCGTAGAGCTTACAGTCTAAGTGACTAATATGGATTGAATACACAACTTTTCATACAAGACCTAGGAGTCTATTTTTTCTGTATATACATTGTTTTGTTTTGTTTTTCACTTTAGCACCTGGGCAATTCAATACATGGATGATTATATAATAACTGCTATGCAAATTCATTTTATTTTATTTTTTTTGGTTTATTGGTACTTTGGCTATATCAATAGTATTATGTGACAAAAGTACTTATTTGTGTCCATTTGTAAAAGCTAAGCTAATATTACTTAACTCTTCCATGGAGGGAGGAAAGATTTATCTGCAGAACTGTAAAGTAAGTACTTGAGAATGGGTTTGTTTGAGAATTATAAAAAAAAGGGAAGCAAGGACAATGTAAAATGTATTCTGGAAAGGAAATAAAATGATTAATGAAATTATTAAGGAATTAAGGAAAACAATTTTCTGTAATTTTAGTTTTGTTCAGTTAGTATTGTGGCATAGAGTCAGGAGAACTCTACTTTACATATCATGAAATGGGGGCACAACAAGAGTAAAGTGGTGAACCTGAGTGCTCTTTTCTGCCCATCACATACAGACTACGAATGAAAGCACTAAATATTTCCAGTGAGACTTTTCTATGGAAAATAATATTACACAATAATATAATTCTGTAGAATACACTTGTTATTTCCCTAAACTGTTTGTGTGACCAGTTCTGTGCACCAGGAAGAGCATATAACCGTTAAAAAACAACCAAAGGATTTTGCCATTATGTCTTTAGAAATGCTAGAAGGGAAGGATGATGGTCAATAAAGTAGTATCATGATTAGAATCCAGCCCTAATAATAACCATGAAAAAAAAAAGAAAACAAGGGAAAACAAATAAGTTTTTAGCAATTAAGAGATATTCTTCAGTTAGCTCAAGACTTCATTTGGAAAGGAGAGTCAGAGTTTAACAGTAAATGTTAACCAATTCATGATTAATCTGCATAAAAGCTCTTGCAGAAATAATCACAGATTGCAGCAACCAGATTGTTTACAGAAGATTACTGCATTCTGCACAATATACAAACAGAGCAGACTTTACTGCAGCATCTGGTACTGGGAACCATGCTTATTGAAATGAGTGGTAAGCTGTGTACACCATATGTACCATATGCTAAAGCCAACCCTGTGCTATCTGTTTATCTTCTTGACCCCCTGCTTGCTGCATGTACTCAGAGCCAATGACAAAGTTTTCTTATAGCTGAATATCATTAATATATAGACAGATAAATATTTGTGTCATGTGTTTTTGACATTGGGAATATTATTTTGTTTATAGTTCATATTGCAAAGTCATTAGCATCTGATATAGATTTGACCAGTATGGGTATACTCCTATGTTTACTAAATGTGGATCAACACAAGCTGTCAAACAAACTATATGCACATGCTAGGTCCTGACTTCTGGCTTGGTAGACTAGATATATTGTTCAGTACCTTGACCAGCACCCACTGAGTCACTTTGCACAACAATGTTAAAATGGAATGTAATAACCAAACTATTGACAGATTTATTTTATAAGTATTTTTATTTATCCAGGAACTGCATAGGAAACTAAGTACTGTAAAATCTGTTTTCCTCAGAACCTACATTAATGCTAAAGAATATACATTGTAATCAGCCACTTATGCCGCAACACTGCTGGTTAGGATACTGGAAGAAGCTGAACCAATGCACAATTGTACAGTGGACTGTCATGCACCAATTCCCTTTTCTTCTGCTGCAAAACAGAGCAGGCACCATAGCAATCCTGCTGACTAAGGCAAAAGATATAGAAACCAACAGTAGAAAAGACAGAGTATAGGCAATGTTAGGACAGGAAGACAATCAGAAAAAAAAAACTGAAAAATATGCCAGGAGTCAGAGAACTAGAAGTCACACAAGGTCAAACAAATCAGTCAGAGAGTCAAAAAAGTCAGAAATTAGGCTGGGTCAATATACCAGAAAACTAGAATACAAATACAGGAAACACTTCAGCAGTACATACAAAGGTAGTAACCAGCTTGGGTGTCCAAATCTGGCAAAGGACACACCTAATAAATACATCTGGACATGAATAATGGCCAGAATTGTGTTAAGACACCAGAAGAGGGACAATGTTGTCACCATTTCTGTGTATTGTTGTGACACGTGTTTTCATTGTTTAGTATCTATTGTTATAGTTATTGTCATGAGTACACTTACCATTGCCAAGAACCAGATGCATGACAGTGTCAGCAAGGTGAGAGAAGACAATACCCAAACATTCAAATCAAACGGCAACACTTAAAGTAACAAACTTGCCAAATAAATAATGTTGCATTATTTTCTTACATAGACATAAATAGTTTTGGGAGATGAGTCTGTACTAAAATACTGCATGCAAATCTGCTCCATCTAAATATGTAATTATTTTCCTGACATTTTACCTTCATCAGCTGTTGTAAGTGTTTTTGTAGTATTTTACTGACCAGAAAACTATAATATTTATAATATATACTCGACTTGTCTCTGCTCAGATTCCTAATGTAACATTACTGATCAAGGCAAGTTCCAGTCATTTGGGATTTGGTCAAAATAGATACAAACAAAAAAACAAACCATACAGAGTATTTCATAATTTGTCTGACTTTTTTCCAATTTGTTTTAAGTTTTAAGAGTGCAAACTGAAACTTTGTTTGGAAATGTTCCTCCATCTTCACCACAAGGCTCTATGGGTAACATTTTGGGGCCTTAAAAATAAATGAGTTCCCTTTCCAGGACAAAACAGGACAGATTTTAAGGAACCAATGATAGGTTTAGAAAGTAGTAAAAGAGTTAATGGGTATGGAAATGTATAGAGGGATATGAGCCCTGCAAGTAAATAAATTGCATCTGCCCTTGCTTGGTAACAAATAGGTAAAGTTTCTGTGTGGGCAGAAAAATATATTTGGAATCATTCAAGTCAACAGGGCCACATAGAGAAAGTTCTGGATAGGCAGGGCAAGCTGGCATTGTTGTGACGTACAGCTGAACCCAGAGTTGAGCAAGCCCACCAGGAAACAAGAAATCTAGTGCCATAAATCAAAATTTTTTTTCCTTGTCTGTTCAGTCATTTCTGCATTCTTTATGGTTTTCCTGTAACTGTTCTATGTAATGTTGCTATATCATGTTGGTGAAATAAAACTCTAGTAGGTGCCACTTAGATCTGGGCCCACTTAGAGATTTTTCTTTGTCCTTGTGAGCCAGTCAGACACTTTCTGGTCCCTTTTCCTGTGTTTGGGAGTTTTAAGTATATTTTAAAAAAGTTTTTAAAAGTCATCATATTCACCAAGCAACCCATCAAATCCCTACACAAAATTACAGAGACTTCATTGTGGTTGTAAAATAAAATTGTACACGTGGGAAAAAAACTTGATTTGATCCCTTTTAATTTATGATGTATTAAGTCAAGTTGTTCAGGAAGGTGCTTAAATCCTTTCAATTCCCTGTGCATGTGCAAATGGCCTATGCTCTATAAAAGAAAAAATAAACAGGCCTTTTGGATATCTAAATGACTTTAAACACTGCACAATGACCATAACAGGACACAAAATATCTGAAAATGTGTTTTTTTTTCCTTTGATTTTTTTAAAAAGCAGTACCCAAAATAAAGTAAAAACACACATTGGAATCAGAGCCAAAACCAAAACACAAAGGTCCTAGGAAGTATCTAATCATATAACAGTTCTTAGAGTCATACATCCATTCAAATAGCTCATTCACCATTAAAATTTTATCATCAATATTAAGATGAAACATACATAAACCTTATTTCAGAGACATTTTTTACTGTAACACATTATTTTTTCTAGATATGTTAGTGTTTTTTAACCACTCACAGATTTCTTGCCAACAACAGAAAGGAATATCATCATAATCTCTCAAAGGTCCCACCAGTCAAAAGGGAGGGGGGAGTGTATATATATATATATAATTTTATAAATAAGAGTTTGTAGTTTTTTTTAACTCCACACCTCCTTTAGAGAGAAGACCCTAAAGGACTTGGATATAAATGGAAAAATACTGAAAATAAATCTACCTGAAAAAGTTAAAGTAAATTTTAAAAATCCAGCCTGCAAAGAGTTAACAGGTGTAATATAAGCAAGAGTTATGGGATTTCTTTTGACTGCTGCCAAAGGTTTGGGAATATTGATTTTCTCTACCTTTGTTCTTCCAGTAAATGAGCATAACTTCCTTTGGATCAATACAACGTCTAGCTTCTAAGCAAATGAGAATACATTTTGGTGTATTTACTCTATAAGATATTGTACATTTGAATGCTCAAATAGATTTCCTGAGTTACTGTAACAAAATTTCTGAAAGTAAGCAAAATCTTTTTTGTGAAATGTTATTACAGAAGCAATGATTTACTTTCTGTGCGGTCATAGAAGTTAAACTGTAAAATAACTTAGTTAAGAAATGTGTCAATGGATTGCCTGGTTTTCCTAGCAAATATTTTGTCTTCTAAATCAATAGGGGTTGCACAACCTTTACTTTATTTTTAACATTTGTTTCACTAAATTGTATTATTTAACAAACAGCAATCAAATTATTTGCTTGAAAATTAAGGGGGTCATTCCGGAAATTCCGAATTTTCCATCCCGAATTCACTGATAGCGAACTCCCATTATAAAGTCGTGACCGCGACTACAAAAATTGTTGCGGTCGTGATTTTATAATGGGAGAATTGTTGCGGTCGCGACTTTATAATGGGAGTTCGCTATCAGTGAATTCGGGATGGTAAATTCAGAGTTTCTGGAATGACTCCCTAAGACTTTACTCCACAGAGTAGGATACAAATTTTGTAACTTTCTTTAAACTTTTCTCAACTGGTGAAGGTTTGCCAAGGAACATGTATTAGCAAGTTATAAAGTAATAGAGGGCAAACATAGAAAACAATGTTTGTTTCTGGTTAAATATTGAAAATTGAACCAAACTAAAAGTAAAATTACTCTTCCGTTCATCTTTAAGGTACTTTTGCTTAGAAAATTTGTGTCCAATACATATTTTTGCAATGTTACCTGTGTTACTGAGAAACATACAAGGAAAACATATATTTTAAAAATTCAGTGTTTTAAGGGAGAGTATATTAACACAGGTTGCAATTAGGTCTTTATTTGTCATTTCTGTAGATATTGAATTAGTTTATTGTGCTCTGTTGTTTTTTATTTGTTTTGCTACATCTCTTTGGTTGCCATGGTTCAGTGTCCCTCAGCAACCAGAGAATCAATTAATATAAGGATTGACTTTTTTCTTTAAAATAATTTTTCCATTACTTACTTTGCATACATGCAATGTATTGACATTCTTCTGATTTGTACTCCTTTGTACTTGCAAAAAAAAATAAAAAAAATCTAAAACAGAAAATTAGTATCAAGTTAGACAACCTTTGTTTTGGTATCTGTTTTATAACATTGTGTGGATTAATATATTTTTATGACACATTAGATAATAAAATAACCCTCTAGCTGTGTTTGTTATGTCTTCTTTCCACCTATACTGTAAGTTCTTTGAGGCAGGGACCTCCAACCACTTATGTCAACCACAACCTGGAACTTAAAGTGATGTTTCATTGTGATATTATACTTGTATTGTGTAATGCACTTTTCCCATGTCTGTATTATATTTGTATTGCTGAATTGTTCAGCGCTGCATAAAATTGTGGCACCTTATAAATAAAATTTTACATACATACATAAAATTCCATTACAGTATCTTGTGCACGTTTGCCTTAGCACAATTTGTTTATGAGGTATGTTTTCATTTATTATTTTTTGAATTTGTTCCTTGAACTCTTTAAGAATTTATTCAGTAATCTATAGATGTGGCTCAGTCATTGGAGAACTATGAAACACACACAAATCCAACTAGCTTCTTTCATTACTTGCTGTATCCTCTAAGTGAAAGTCAATAACTCCCACAACAGCCTTAAAGCCTACAGCACTGGGTTTTGTAATTTCATAAACATAAAAATCATAATAATGCTCGGTTTATGAAGATGATGAAGATGCTATATTCTTAAAACTATCTTTATCAATCTTATGTATCATCATTTTCTTCTCTATAATTTTGTGTTCACCAATTTTTTTTATTACCCAAATGATTATTTCTGTTAGGCACATACTTTATTTTATTTGACATTTTGATGAATAAGTGTTTTCTGGGGTCACACCTGGAGTTGATTATTCTAGTGCAATATAAATATCAGTTGACAAATTTAGTATATACAGGTTAAATTAAATGATAGCATTAGTAAAGTGCATATCAAGAGAAATTTCAATCAAGGATATAGAAACTGGATGTTTTACTTAAAAACTTTGATTATTCTTTTACCATATATTATTTATGGATAGTAAGGTACATACTTATATATTTATAGGCTATACTTATCTCCAAAAAACTGTTACATGTAGTGCACTTCTCTATTTCACCTATATACACAGAGGGCGAAATTTATAAAAGTCGAAAAGGCCAATTTTGGCCTTTTTCGACTTTTAACGACAGCACAAAACCGGGTAACCCATCAAAAAATATCGATTGAAACTTTTCAATCGTTTTTTTTCCAACTTTTTGATTGATACTCTTCGATTCGTTACCGCTGGGAAAGTTCTATAAACCTTATTGAACCGAGATTTAACATACAGTATGTACATGGGGGCCAACAGAGAGTCATAGAGAGTCCACCACTATTAGCACTAAAACAATGCAAGGACATAGTTATGTGTCACACTCATGTTAAATAGTATAATTTTTGTTGAAAGTGTAATAGATACGTCAGCAGATGAGAGTAATATTAAACTGATTTAAGTACACCTTGCATGACAATAATTCCATTATAATCCCAGAGGAAAAGCATTATCAGCAGCTAAGTTCAAGGAACAAAAAAAAAGCTTTAAAAGGCTTTTTAAAAATTGATTGTGGGAGTTTGCAAGTGTGTGTTTATCTAAAGTGTTTATTTCTTAAGTGTGACTTGAGATTAAGGGACTTTAGATTCAGTGAGTTTTAGTAAGGAGTGATTTGTATTTTTTGATCATTTAATTGTTTTAGCCCGTTGAAGTTTGGACTTAACAGAACATGATAAACTGTATTTGTTTCTACCTTGTTTGACACTACCTGTGAGTTCCCCATTGATCAGGTTGACAGATTATTGGGAGGGGCTGGAAAGGACCCAGAAGTCAAGGTGCACATAGGTACAAATGACAAAGTTAGGGGCAGGTGGAAGGTCCTTTAAAATGATTTCAGGGAATTAGGCGATAAGGTTAGAAAAAGGACCTCAAATGTGGTATTTTTGGAAATATTAGCAGTACCATAAGCCACACCAGAGAGGCAGCAGGAGATTAGAGAGATTAATAAGTGTCTTAAGAACTGGTCTACGAAGGAAGGTTTTTGGAGCACTGGGTTGACTTTTCTGTGGGCTACAGGCTCTTCAGTAGGGATGGGCTGCACCTAAATAGGGAAGATGCAGCTTTATTGGGGGAAAGGATGGGTAGAAGAGTGGAGGAGTGTTTAAACTAGGCATGGGGGGAAGGGAAATTACACATGTAGAGGGCAAGATAATGTAGATAGGGAACGGGGAATAATTAATGAAACTGGGGGTAGAATGGAGGGAGAGGTTAGAATAGTTAATAAGGTTAAGGATAAAATTAAAAATAACCAAAAGATGCTTAATTGTATGATGACAAATACTAGAAGCCTAACAAATAAAATGTCTGAACTAGAATTATTGATATTTAAAGAAAAATATGATATAGTGGGAATAACAGAAACATGGTTTAATGATATATCTACACAAAATATGTGAGTGGCGCTAAAAGTGATACAGTGCAATACTATATAAAATATTTTAAATAATATTTAAATATAAAGTGCTATTTAGTGCATAATCCTATTACAATATATCCATTCACATATACAAATATAAATATAGTGAACATAAGAATATAAAAATATAAATCTAAAAGTATTGGGAGGAAATATAATTTAATATATCCAAAACCAAGTTCATGTACTTTGGTTCCTGCTGCTCCTTACGATAAAATGTCCGCCTCCGACATCCAAGAAATAATCTAAAAGAACAAGTGGAGCGCAAACGACAGCACTATCATAGTGCCTTATCAATGATATAATATCTTAAGATCTCCACAGAGCTGAACCCTCTAAGGTGATAGTAAAGAGGTGTAAAAGCAATAAACACCCAAAATATGTGGAAGATATGCAAACCCCAATACTGGGGAGGCTCACCAGATGTAAATCAAACAGCGCTTTAATTAAACCTTTTCCATCCTTATTTTGTCACTTCTTTCATTCAAACAGCGAGATCCCCTCAGTATTCACATGAAAGCAAAAAAATCCTCATCGTGAAGTACTGTATGATTTTTAATAAAAAGCAATATGTAATATACTCACAAACAATGGTTGTAAAATTCGCATGTACAAAATCTCAAAACAAACGGAGCCAAAGTCCTTGTCTCTACGCGTTTCGCCGCCCTTCAGACCGGCAGCTTCCTCAGGAGATGTCCAAAGTATTGTACAATTTAAATTTGCGCTTCACTTGTTCTTTTAGATGGTTTAATGATAGCAATTACTGAGCAGTTAATGTAGAGCGATATACATTATTCAGAATGGACCGTAAATACCAGAAAGGGGGAGAAGTTTGCCTTTATGTGAAGTCTTGCCTAAATCTTTTATCAAGGGAAGATATATCTAAGAACAATGAAAATGTGGACTCTATATGGGTGGAATTACATGGAGAGAAAACATTAATGAAATATTGATGGAGGTTTGCTATAAACCGCCAAATATAATAGAATCCATAGAATATTTACTATTAAGACAAATAAATGAGGCAGCAAAACACAATGAGGTAGTCATAATGGGGGGCTTCAACTACCCAGATAAAAATCAAGAAACTGAAACCTGTAGATCTCATAAAGGAAACAAGTTTTTGTCAATAGCTAAAGATAATGATCTTTCTCAAGTGGTGCAGGAACCAACAAGAGGGATGAAGGGGGTGCCACTAGACCTAATATTATCTAATAGACCTGACAGAATAACAAAAGTGCAGGTGGGGGGTACCTAGGATATAGTGACCATATCATAGATTTCCAGTTAAGCTTTAATGGAATTTATTGTCAGGGGACCACTAAAACATTTAACTTCAGAAAGGCTAAATTTAGTCAGCTTAGAGTGCAGATGCTAAATGGGATATTTTTAAAAAAAATCTTCACTACTCATTTCCACACATTTGGAGATACCCTGTAAGAGTACTAATGTTTAGATAGCAAGACTTGCTTTTTAGTTACAGTAATGTAACTTTTTGGGGTCAAGAACATAGACTTTGTCTTCCATTAATATTTTAGTAAGTTATGCAATTATTATTTTAAATTTGCCTTTAATAATAATATGCGAAACCTGCACATTTTAAGATAAACTGTACATTTTTAAGAACTGCCAAACACTTGAAATATTAAAGAACAGATAATATACAATAACACACATCAACAAAACAAAAGCAAATAAAAAATGCAAAGCTTGGAATGAAAGAGTTTCATGAATATTTTAATCAGACAATTTTGTATGTTAAACGTTATATATTATTGGGGAGGACAAAACTCTAAATCCTAGTACTGCTGTGAAGTACAATATTTTTGGCACTTTTAGAATTTACAGGATGACTGTGATATCATTTTCCTCTTTCTGTCTTCGGATTTATTTTCTTTTATTCGCCCGAATTTATTTTGCTGCCACCGGCATAGTGTCAATTTGAATTAATTTTTTAAACTTTTGAGGTTTAACAGAAAATTCATAAATTAATTAAATTGCTGAGCTGCATGTTACCTTAATAATTTATTTAGAAAACTGTGATACATGGTTGGATATCAAATATACATTAAATATTGTCAACCCAAAAAAATGTTACATTCATTAACAAGGCCCTTCATTGTTTTTCATCATCGAAGACATTCGGATTTTACAAAATTATTTATTAAACATACTGGTTTCTTTCTTTGTAAAGTCTATTATCTCAGGAATTGTGTATCAGGTTGCCATGTTGTAAACATTGGTTTGCTTATAACACCATATCCTGTAAGGAGCTATAAGGCTATAGGTGAAATTTAATAAACTCGGAAAAACCAGATTTCACTTTTCTAAGTTTATTCGATCGATATTTATCGACCGAAACTTTAACATCAAGTTTTTTACTTGAATTTTTCGATGGAAAGGTAACCAACCATACTATTGATGTAAATGTAATGGCTACCTTTCCATCGAAAAATTCAATCAAAAAACTTGAGTGAAAAGTTTCAGTCGGTAAATCTCGATCGAATAAAATCGCACGATATTTACCGTGAGATCTCACTGGAATAAACTCAGAAAAACACGATTTCGCTTTCCCAAATTTAGATCTCTTGGTAAATATTGCACGATTTTATTCGATCAATATTTACTGACTAAAACTTTTTTATTAAATTTCGTACTATATGTTTTTGTTACGAAAGAAAAACCTGTATCTCTGACATGAAGTAAGACTGGACTGTTGTGTAAAGAAAAATAATGCAAATCATCCCCCATGCAAACATGAAAATGACTATATGTTGTTTAGGAAACAAGTAAATCATATTGTCTACTTAACTAAATAGTATACATTTATTTAATGCAGAAACAGTATTTTTCTGTTAATAATGTTGCTTTAATAATAACAGTCATTGTAACAATAACAACTTTTGTCTACTGTCTACCTTTGTCTAACAAACAGAAGCTACAGCCCTCCACTTTTTTACTGTTCAGTGTTCTTCTAAAAAAAAATGAACTAAATCACTCCAAGTTGCAAAGTTTAAAAGTTCTCTCATTTTATGGTATGTCAGGGAAAGTAAAAGAGTTTTGAATTGTTTAAAATGTCAGTAAGAAACACCCTAGCCAATACTTTTAAACTCTGCAGAAGTGAAGAGACCTTAGAGACTATTACCTTGTGACAGAAAGCATCTGTAAGTAATTTATTTTTCCTATTTAAAAATGTTTTGCTCGGCTGGGTAGGGTTAGCAAAGCCTTATACTTCTGGGAAATGAAGACAGCAGGTTGAGCAGAGACCAACTACAGATGTGTTTTTTGCAGATCGGCTCTTTTGTATTCTGTAGCGAAACACTGTAAACTGATAAAACTTTTATGATGCAATAGTTAAGCAAACGTTCAAAAACTGACATTTAGAATTTAAACGTCTGGTCTCCCAGCTACTACAGTCATTCTGTTTCAGTGACAGCAAGTATCAAATTATACATACTAATGAATTCAAAAATACTTTGACATCTAGCTAGCCTATGTGAAACATACTGCAAACACCCTTCAATCATTGGAAAGACATTGACATCTCTATTTCTCCTATGGGCTCTAGTTTTGCCCATATCCAAGGTTTCATTTAAGACACAAGTTTATCAGTGGAGTCTAAGTATTGGTTCCAGCACCAAAATACATTATGTAGAAGAGAAAATTATTTCTACTAAATAAACTACGTAAAATTCATTTATCTTTGCCAGGAACATTCCCTCTGCACTCTTAAAACCAAACTGAAGTCCTACCTTATGGAGCACTAGCAATGATATGTTTTACTGATTTTCATGTATATATTTTATTTTATCCTTATTTAGTTATTTATGCTTAGTATATGTATTTATTGACCAGTGTTCCAGCAGATTGTTATAGTTCTCATTACCCTTCTATCTGTTTATGTAAGTCTTCCTCTCATTTAGATTGTAAGCTCTATGGGGCAGGGACCTCCAACCTCATGTGTCTACCACAACCTGGCACTTAAAGTGTTGTATCCTTGTGATATTACACTTGTATTGTGCAATGCACTTTTCCCATGTCTGTATTATGTTTGTATTGCTGAATTGTACAGCACTGTATAAATTTGTGGTGCTTTATAAATAAAATGATACATATATACATAAAATGGATGGGACAGGACCAAATAAAAATGTGGATGAATGATAAAGTGATTGAAATTGCTGAAATAGAATTGACTTCAACTACTGTTTTCTTCATTCATATATTTATTCACAGGTTTTACTGATAAAGACAATGTAAACAGAAGAGCATTTTGTTAATTTTTCTTTTTGTTTTCTGTTTATTTACATAAAAATACTAGTCTTTAAACAAGTCCCCCCCCCTCGTTCTTTGTAATTGTGTTGACTGAGTAAATATGACAGCAGCTGCAGTTCTTTAATTCCTTACAGAAAAGATTTATTTTATAATATATATATATATATATATATATATAACATGCCCTGTTGTTTCATTATTCTCCGACCCCCTTTCCTTACCTGTGTGAGAGTTAATAAAACTATTTATAAGTTTACACATAGCAATGTGGTAAAATTAGTATTTCAAAGATTGATTCACTTTTTTTTTTTTTTTTACTTTACCAATTTTCTGGGTCACTGAAATTTAATCAGTTGTATTTAAGTTTTAAAGCATATTTGGATAAGTGATATTTTTGAAACTCCAACACTGCAATTAAGAGGGTATAGTGAGATGATCTGGCCCATTTTGGCAAGCTATTTTTATTGTACATGTTGTGAATATTACAGAAAAATTAATTTCATGTAAACATCTTACAGTATTATACATTGAGGTAAACACAATATAAAGCTATCAATAAAAAGGCTAATAAGATTCTTTCAGTTTTAAATTCCTTGTTTTTTTTTCTTTTACAGTATTAAATGCATACAGTTGAAAATAACATTAATCTAATATTATCAAAGCTTATTATCTTTAGTCTTATGTCTTTAGGGCAGTGGTTCTCAACCTGGGGGTGGCGATCCCATCGAGGGTTAAATGACATGACTATTTTCCAGGCGTCGCCTAAGACCCCTTTGACTGTTGTGGATTTCCTACACCCTTTATCCGCGACCATGACGATTTTAAATCATAAAGTTGCGATTGCAACAATATTCCCATAAAAATTATGGGAGTATTGTCGCAGTTGCAGCTTTACTATGGAAATATTGTCGCTGTCGCGATTTTAAAATTGTCACGTAGCGCATAAAGGGTCGCGGCAATAAAAGGGTTGAGAACCACTGCTTTAGGACCTTTATGAGTTTAAAACAATGGAGGTTTACTTTGTTTCTTTGGTGGGAAATGCCAGTTTCTTGTAGTTAGCACTCTTTACATGTCTTTAAGGATAACAGGGTAAACCACCTCCTGTTGTACATATATGCCAACAGCCTAACTTACTTATGGAATGAATTATAGCATAACCGTTTTACTTACAGTGGTAACTATTCAGCTGCACCTTCCCACTATTCTAAGTTGGAAAGGCTCATCTTCTCTTCAACTTCCTTAACCTTCAACCTTTGCCAGATAAGCAGGTCTACAACTTCAACCTCATTGTACTTTCAGAGCTAGTAAACAATAAATATTAATATTTTCTAATAATGATAAAAGCTAAACTATTGTGAATTTATATACCAAATATGAATGTATGGCACTTATAGGTTACATTCATTCTAGGAACCTAACATTGCACCCCAGCATTTTACAGGTTGAAGATGTAAGCTGCAGTTCACTTTCTTTTTACTAAGTTCTGCTGTAGCTCCGGTTTTTCGCTCCACCTACAATGTGTAAACTGGACATAGAACACATTGTATTTTTACAGGTTATAAATCTTAACTGGACTTGACAAAGTAGCTTGATCATTTCTATTCGATCAGTGAATATGCAATTCTGAAGCCAAAATTGATGTTTCTCTTGTAACTACGAGAGAACCTTTAGAAGGCATCAAAGGATTACATTATTTAAGGTTTAGCGCAAATGGTGGTCATTTGGAAAGAATTTCCCAGTGCCTTCTGAAAAAACCTAGTTTTGTGTTAAAAATTTTTTATGTAATCAAGTGAGAGGCTACTTTTTTAGATTGTAAGCTCTATGGGGCAGGGATATCCATCCTTTTGTTTCAATCATGGCCTGGCACTAAGGGCGAGATTTATAAAATTTGAAATTTTTGAATTTACAAAATTCATAATAATCATTTACTAAAATCAAAAATGCCATTTTCGATATGCATAAATCGAAAATGGCATTTTCAATATGGAAATCCGGATTTCTAAATCGAAAACGAGATTTTTCGTTTTCAAAATCTGGATTTCTGTAGTGTATGGTAAGTGTAACGAGCGATGCTTCCATGCTTGCACCGCTCGTTACATCTGGCTGCTCAATGCTGGCAGCCACTGGTGAGACTCATCTCTCCCCAGCGCTTCATGGTTTGGCTTAGCCAATCAGGATGACGTCAGCGGCGGCAAATTCAAATAGCAGTGCTCAGCTAATAGAATTTGCCACCACTGACGTCATCGGCTCCTGATTGGCTAAGCCAAACCAGGAAGCGCTGGGGAGAGATGAGTCTCCCCAGCAGCTGTCAGCATTTAGCATCCAGATGTAACGAGCGATGCACGCATGGAAGCACCGCTCGTTACACTTACTATACACAATAGAAATCCGGATTTCGAAAACAAAAAATCTAATTTTCTGGATTTCCAAATTGAAAATGCTATTTTTGATTCATGCATATAAAAATGGCATTTTCAATTTTAGTAAATTTCGCCCTTATAGTGATATATTTTCTTGATTATATGCTTGTAATTTACTTCACTTGTTCTTTGTTATGCACTTCCCATGTTTGTATTATAATTGTATTGTTGGATTGTACAGCACTGCGTAACCTTGTGGTGCTTTATTAATAAAAATATACTTACATTTACATACTTAAGACCAACTAAAGCTTAATCTCTGTTTTACAACTTGACACTATAAATTAAATAGTCTTAGGTTAATCGATGAAACCAAAGATTTAGGGGGTCATTCGGGTAGGTCCGAATTTTTCATCCCGAATTCACTTATAGCGAACTCCCATTATAAAGTCGTGACCGCGACAATTCTCTCATTATAAAATCGCGACTGCGACAAAAAAATTGTCGCGGTCGCGACTTTAGAATGTGAGTTCGCTATAAGTGAATTCGGGATGGAAAATTCGGACCTACCGGAATGACCCCCTTAGTAGGAACAAAGAACTAAGACTTTAAAAGGACAGTTTTTTTGTTATAAATAATTCCTGTATGTGAGTTGTCCTAGGGCCAGGGTCTTACAATATATATGTTCTATATAGCTTTTAAAATAATTTTTATTAGGATGTGTTAAAATTGTGTAGAATGCATTTTCAACTTTGTTTTTTAAACATTATAAATACTGATTAAGTATAGGTTAAGCTAGCGCTAATAATGCTCTAATGTTTTGACCTGCTCATTATGGTTGATTATAATTCTATCCACTACATAGATGTTTACACCAAATAAAACAGAATGTGAATCCCAATAAGGTCTTAAATGCCAGCTAGAATACTTTTGAGCTCTGTTTTTCAAACATTATAACATTCTGATTAAGTACAGGTTGTGCTAGCCCTGTTAATTCTCTATTGTTTTGACTTATTCATTATGGCTAATTCTAATTCTACCCACTACACAAATGCTTATACTAAATAGAGCAGAATATGAATCACAATAGGGTCTTAAATACAAGCAAAAAAAATACAAAAATGAGAGATTTGTGTTATTCATCATTCTAAACACAAGTTGTTTGAATGTATTGTGAGTAATTCAGTAACAATGTAATTTTCTTTGATGTAATTATTTGTTTAAAAAAAGTAAAAATCACAGTCTTCAGCGTTGCATAAAAATTATGCTTTTTTACAGTCGATAAGAATCTACCTGAATATTTTATATCAAAACAAATCTCAAACCATGCTTTCGCATGAAACATAAATTCAATTAACTGAATCTAGAAATTAACACCTGCTACGAATTTTTATTACAGATTTATTCAGCATTATTAGCATTTTTAATGTAGTGTTAGCATACAGTATGATATCAAGAATGCAAAAAAATAGAATATCCATATCTAATTATGCAGAGTTAATCTGTTTTTTTCTTAAAAAAATTAAAAGCTACTTTTCATACTAGTAGTTTAAAAGGGACATATTGTATAAATGTAACTCTTTCAATTATAAATGGATTATGTTTACTTTATATTTTTTTACTTTAATTTGTAAATTATTTTGGAGTTGCTCTTTATTTGTGTTATAATAAACAGGTTTGTTTTTCTAGAAATTCTGGTATTCTTATATAAGAAGCTGATATTTGACTTTAAAAATATTAAGTCAAAAGCAATATAAAATAATTGAATGTGAGATGATACTACAGACCAGGACTAATACCTACAGCAATGGAACTCAAGAGGGACATCATCTAACAAGGATACAGCCTCACAACGACTAATGCTTAATTTAAAAAGCAATAAATATCCTTTGAATAACCTTTATATCCAGCAATAATCCCCAGGAGCATACCAAAAAAGTATTTGTCATCCTTATTGCGACATAATCCACATCTAAAAGCCCTATGCAAAATTATATATTTTAAATATATTTCTACGTAAGGTTATCAGTTTAAGCAAGGTGCAAATAGAGCAAGCTTTATCTGAGTATGTGTTGCACACCATTAATTTTGATAGGAAAACAGTTTGGTTCCCCACAACAAATATTGATGTTGTATCAGTTCTACCACCCAAAGACCAGATGTCATAATCAAAGAATTTATTCAAGATTACTTGGATCATGAGAACCAGAAAAATACACTTATTCTTATATGACTGTTATACCTAAGGCTCTATATGTGTCAACACCCAGTTCTTGACAAATCTAGCGGAAATCACTCCCACTTTTCTTAAAGATAACAGAAACAGTCCTGTATTGAAGTGGATAGGCTGTCAAGTGTTCCTAAAAACAGAAAATTAAAAATTGTGGCTGTAAAAACTTTTTTTGTATTAGTTTTTCCTTCAAACCATATAACCATATTTAGTCCTATGACAACTGTCCCATTGTTCCTGTACTCATATATTCATGTGTATTTTTTTTATAACAGATTATGAAAGTTTCTCTTAAGGCTCCCATATCTAGTTATTGATGTTGCAAGGATTGATGGTTAACTATCTCTAACCTTAGACTACTGGAGTCCTTAACAAGATCTGCTATGTGTATAGAATCTTTAAATCTGCTCTATGGGGTATAGAAATGCCTCTTTAGTTTCTGAGCTGGATAACCCTGCCCCTCCTCGGTTTCTTGGTAGAGTCATAGTTATAGCAACAATTGTGTCAATCAGAGACTACACCTTAGATAATGGAGACTTTAAAAAAATTTAAAATTAAATAAGAATACCAATTAATAAAAAAGGGTGCTGAAATGTTTAATATGTGTGAATCCAGTGGTTTGAAATGTTTGCATCCTAGTGAACAGCTTTATGGTGAATAAAAGGACTTACTGAGATGTACATAACAACAATATGTTCAGAACAGTAGTAAATTGCACCATTCAGTTCAAGAAATATAAGGTGATGTCCATTAGTCCATCCAATATTTTTTCATAGAGGTCCCCTTACGTCTTGCCATTCTACTGTCTCATATTATTCAAGATTATTTCAACAAGTAGCTTTGATGAGTCAAAAGTAAGATAAACCATGAAAGGAAAGTTTAGCGTAGATATGTTAGCCCCACTACATACATGTTAAATAATATTGTACATAATACTGTTTTTTTTTACTCATACACGTTAAAAATTATGGAGTCGTTGATTTATTTAGAATTCATGTACTTTATACAGATTTTTTTCAAACCCAAATGTTAAAAGGGGTAATTTAGTCTTTTTAAACATTAATTACATAATCATTTCAATTTCTTTAAATCAAGCAGGCATATCTGATACATCTTTCATCCTGATCATTTTGATTTCAGTGTTTTTGGGAAGGCCTTGAAGAATCAGTGACATTAAAATAAACCAGATAAATTCTTAATTAACATTTCCATAGTAGTGTCAGAAAACATGTTGCATTTTAATTATCTTATATTAAATGATATATCATTGCCCTGTCCTAAAGCTTTTATTTTTTGAACTTGCTTGATCATACAGTTAGTGTCAGGACAAGGTCAAGTTGTCATGGTTCACAGACACACTTGTGTGTTGATTGAACAACTCAATGCCATTATAATTAAATTGGTATTATTTAATTGTGAGATTGACATCCTTTGTTTATTTGATTGATAGTGTAATTCTGCTTGGTAACAGAAAATCTACAATTTATATCTGGTAGCACAGGATTGCACAGATGGAGATCAAGATGCTGGATGAGGACTGTACAATAGTTTTGTACATTTTATTGCATGCCCAGGGGCTTTATATACTTCTTCTTTTCAAATCACAATTACAATATAAGAGTATTAATTAGCACACTTGTTTGAGAGAAATGAACAGCATTGTGGCAAATCAGTAAGTCCAACTGTCATTTGTTTTTAGGATTACAACAACGGCTGCTTGCATGATGGACCTCAGAAGATATCCACTAGATGAACAAAACTGTACACTTGAAATCGAAAGTTGTAAGTACGTGTGTGCATCCAATGCACAATCTTCCATAACTTATTTTAGTTTGTCCACTAAGGACATTTTAAAGATTACATATTATGCTCGTTCTTGCTCATTTTGTTTGTTTGGTGCTTTATATCTTTGATGGGGTAATAATTTTGGAAATGTTCCTTACAGTTTTCAGTGAGGGTTGTGGAAAGCTATCTTCTATTTGATTTTTCATTATTTTACCAAATTGTGATCAAATATTAAAATTACTTTGTTTTCCCTTTATTGTTGTTTAATATCCAGTTTTCTTTTATGTACCTCTGTTTTGCTTTACAGTTGGCCTACTCTCTTTGGCCTCTGAAGCAAGTCATTTTACAGTTGACCCTGGAATTTCCTTAATGCTCATAAAATAGTTACCTATTTATTCAGGCTTTTCATATGGGATAAATCATTTAACCTTTTTTGTTATTTATAAAGATATTAGAATCAACAAAGTGTTCCATGACCATGGCATGACCACAGTTCAGGTGCAATTTTATTTAAAATTCTATGTATGTAACTTTAAACAACACAGCAGTAGTTGATAGGAACATGCTCACATAACACTTCATGTCACCAAGAGGTGTATAAAGGTGATAACACACCAAGAAAAACAGGAAAGGACCTGAAGAGAGCATAATTTAAGTATACCAATAGTTTATTATAATTTAATTAAAATGGTAAATTATAATAAACTAATGTTTTTAATTTGTGTGCGGGCATACTTAAATGATGTTCTCTACAGGTCCTTTCCTATTTTTCTTGGTGCTTTATGTTTAGCATTTTGTGCCCTGCACCCACACCACTTTAGTCTGGGGACTGAGTAGCAGAGTGCAATTTCTCTTCTAATATTCTTTAAAGATGATAACAGACATTTGCACAGTGGGTTATCTTCTACAACAGAATCCTAGGTCTGGGGAGTCTTAGACTAACACTTAGGGCTAAATTTATTAAAGTCAAAAACCCCATTTTATTTGATATCACAATATAGATAATTTTTGTCGGAAATTTTTGTTTGATATCTTGATATCGAATATGAATTTATACATCGATAAATTTCAATATTGCAAAATTGATAAATTTGACGGAAATGTTTTCAATATTGTAATATCAAATGTTATATTTTCCAGCAATAAGTTTCAATTACGCTTGTTGAATGTGGTATAGAAGTAGTTTACGACGGGGAAAAGGAATTTTTCGATATATCGATATCGAAAAAAAAATCAATCAGATTTTTTTATTGAGTTTTTCGATTTAATGCAATCGAAAAGGTCAAAAACGACCTTTTTCAACTTTAATAAATTTCGCCCTTAGAGTTCCCAGATGAATGCACAATGTCCACTTAATCCTTAGGAAGCTGTCTCTTTAATAATGGTGCAACTTTTGAGCTATGAAATACCTACATCTGTATTACTGGCATGTGCTACTGTAGCCCATCAGATAGCAATACCTGATTAAATCAGGAAAAGAAGTAGCGCTTAAAATCTCTTATACATAAACAATATTTAACTCATTCGTAACAGAGTCCAATGAAGTATTCAAAATCCAGAAATGATTGTGCTGCTATGTGTTGAAGCGTGTACCTGGAACGCTTGAAGTTTTTTACAGCTTATCCTACTGTAGCCCATAATAGAAGTTTCCCTATATGTAAATAACTAGCACCAAGGTCTTCAGGCAAAAACATTGTTCTGTGACAAACACATAGGGGGGGAATTTATAAAGCATCAGTAAATGTATTTCAGCATATTTGATTCAATACGATTCATTTCGATCAAATTTATTTTTCCTCTGTTCAAAAATATTTGAATATTTCTTAAAAATTAAGTAAAACAAATTTGATTTAAAAAGAATTGAAATCAATGGAAAAAGAGCCCAAACCACATTTAACTATTGGTTTTATAATCCTTATTGCAGCCTTAACTAAAGCGTTAAATGCTATACTTAGCGCTGCAGGGATATCTGCTGCTATCACTGCAGCACCAAGATCCCCTAGAGTGAAGTCCTTAGGACCCCCACATTTCCCCTGCCATCCCAACATCACCCACCACTCCTCTCACCTAGCGCTATATGTCAAATAAGGGGTTGAATTAAATAAAACAGCATATTTCCATAGTGCTCTTGTAATAGGATAGCGATGGGGGTGGGGGGGAGGGTTCATGGCTCCTAGGGAGCCAATTGTAGCACTTAGCAATCCCCAGACATAGCAATGATAGTGATCTTGCGGAAGTGATGTGTTAGATAGTGTTTTTTGATGTTAGCGCTGCAGTTTAGAATAGGGCTGAATGGTTTTCGCCAGGTCTAGTGAGGCAAATAATTTCTTGCGTATTCAGTAAAAAATATCATTAAATGTTTATAACTTGTTGAAATGGTTGAAAAGAGAAAAAAGCAGGGTAAAACTAATTTTTCCCTTTTTTTGACCATTTTGACTTTTATAAATGTAAAATATATATATATATATAGTCATCTACCTAGAACTTTGCCAGTCCAAAAATACCAGGTTATTTGAAGCCTGATTAATTTGGCCCTAGTCTGTTTTTGTCTATGTGTGATTGTGTAGGTATACTAGATTGTAAGCAGAATGGATAAACTAGGCTGTAGAAGATATCTGCACTGCACACATATGCACAATAAATACATACAAGGAACCTGCCAAAGGTTGCACAGAGGTGATACCTATTTTTGGGTATCACATGATACTGCATTTACCCATGTATGAATTATGCTCTGTACAGTGCAGTCATTGTAGGAAATAATTTTGCTTACCCATCTAAGGGACTAATTTCTAAAATATCATACGATACAAATAAAAACTTTATTTGTTTGGCACAATTCCTCTACTGAGAGAAACAAAAAGGACTGGAAATGTGAAGTTATTTGGATATAAACATTGTTTCCGAAGGAGCCAAACAGTTATTATGGGTGTTACTCACTTCTGGAGTAATTACTGTTTTTATAAAGAAAAAACATTTCCAATATACAGAGTAGGATTTATTATCTGGAGTTATTGGCTGTTTTCTCTTTCCAAAGGTCGGGCCTGATAGTATTAATAGTTACCAATGAGATGTAACTTTCTTTCCTAATGATGGCGATGGGGATTGTTGGTTTTTTTATATGTTTCTATGAGTGGGAATGAACAAGCAACGTCTGGACATTTCCATATACAAAATGTTCAATCTTACATGGATATTTTTTTTAGTTGCCTGTTATGCTAATGAATTTTGGGTATCTCATTGTAAATTGGTAGATTTGAATGTAAATGTAAAGTGACATATATATATCATTTTTCATGTTCCTATTATATATGTATTAATATTTGTAAGTTATTTCAATTAAATGTTTCCAATGATTTTAGCTCAGCAAAGTTCTTAATCCAGCAGTATGGCTTACCCACTCATTTTCCAGTGCATTCCTCTATCATTTTACCTCTTTTATCGGGAAGACAAATTTTTCTGTAGTTTTCATAACCTTATCCTAGAGTTATGGCCAAAAAATCTTTGGTATCAATAAAATGAAATGGTAGTCAACACAATAGATACCTGCATTAAGTAAATAAAAAACTCCACTGATTACAGAATATCAGTAAACTAAAACAGTAAAATTGTTGCTGACTAATCATGCATGCAAACGTAATTAACTTGGCCCCTTATTTAAAACTGTATTATAATGTTTCCTAAAATAAATACTTGATTATTTCCAACTTAGGCAACCTCTATGCATACCTCTTATGCTATCACTACAGATATTCAAAGTGTGTCTTTTCTTTCCTTACAAATCCATTTAAAAAGCATACTTCACTTGCTAATCCCACGGCTCCTGATTAAAGAGAATATATCATATGAAAATGAAACTTTAATATGTTATTTGAATTGATGGCCTCCGTCAACCATTTTATGTGAAACTGTCACCAAATGTTTTATTCAAAGGTTATGCCTTTCTCCCTTGGATACCTCTTAACTACCTTTTACACATTATCCTGTTATAGACCACATTTCCATGTACAGCTAAGTGTGGTGGCAGAGTCGTTCCAGTACATAACAGATTGTCCTTCAACAAAAGCTTCTAGATATGACATAAGTTTGCAACAGAGAATCTTCTAAATAGAACATAAATACTTAATTAAAACTTCTAAGCATCAAACATCTCAACAACAAATTAACCATTTGACATGCAAAAATAATTTATACATTCAAAAAAAGAGGCATCTCTATAATACTACTACAATCTCCAGCATACTGTGTAAACTTTGCAATAAAATCTAGCAGTACCTCTATACTGCAAGCTAGTACTGTGAATAACAGCAGCTGTGTTCTCTTATAATAACACAAGTTCATAAATCATAGCACCCATATCACTTTAGGTTATTTATTGCATATAGATATAGCAACTTTTAATGTATATTCTGGCAAATCACTCCTTTTAACTCTATCTATAGTTCAATATTATGTATTCATCTATATATCTGTATCTATCTATCTATCTATCTGTATCAATCTATCTGTATCAATCTATCTATCTATCTATCTATCACTGTATCTATCTATCACTGTATCTATCTATCACTGTATCTATCTATCACTGTATCTATCTATCACTGTATCTATCTATCACTGTATCTATC
>JAKJJM010070131.1:0-14222 GCA_021901965.1 Pipa carvalhoi
GGAAATGCCTCAAATACATTAAGGCTGGGTTCACACGAGTTAATTTTCCGATGACTTTTTTTTTTTTTTTTTAAATGCCGGCGCAATCACACTGGCGAATTTTCCAATGCACTTTTAAAAACAAAAAGAGCATGCACAGGTGCAACTTTGCTTTGTCTCCTCCCCATCTCAGCGCTTTTCCAAAATGTGCGACAGCTGCTGTTCATTTCCTATTGCTACTAATCCTGTCCCATTTTTCGTGTTGCGAAAAAACGCAGCAAAAAGCGTCCTAGTGCATATTCCTCTCTATGAAACGCTATTGTGTCATCGCCCAGCTGATTACTTAAGGGTGTTACTTTCAATGTGTTTTTGCGAACGTGTATTCTGGTGGGTTTTTTATGCCGTAAAAAAAATGCGGTGCAAAATTCGCCCACATGGACCTGGCCTTATAGTTAGTGTATATTCACTCTGCGCTTCATTCTACATTGTGTCTATAAAGTACGATATTTAGCTGTTTAGATTTAGGCTGGACTCACATTAAATGATTTTCAGCTGAGCTGGAAAAATAATGTCCATTGTTTCCTGTGAGATAATCCACACAGTGTTTTGCGCCATAGACAATAATGAGCCTAATTAAAAAAAAAAAAAAGCTCAGATGAAAACCAGTGAGTGTGAACCCAGCCTTAAAAGTTGGGCTTTAGGACACACTTCCTGTATATGTATTATCTAAAGCACCATGGAAACCAATGGGACTGGGTGAGGTCTGATTAACAACACGGCTGCTATCGGTAAAGATAAAAACAGACAGAAAGCAATACAGTTCATGAATTTAATATTAAAGCCAACATTTTTACAAGTTTATTTAAATAACTGTCAAATCAATTCAAATGGGAACTTTCGTGTATGCCCGGAAACCAAAATGTTTAGTTAGAGTATCGGTTTGGTTGGTATTGTAAGTTAAGTCAGTATTGGTGAGTTATAGGGTGTTATTTCCAGATATGAGAGGAGAGGGCTACTAGTTCATTAAAGGGAAATATGAATTGTATTGTTACTGCACTTTTTGTTACGCAGTTTCCATCTTAAATAACAGTGTACAGGGACGGCAGCCAAACAGTCCCAGCATTGTGCTTACATCACACCCCAGGCAATTATAGCAAATTCTAAAATTTACCCCCAATGCAAAGGGCCTTTTATCTCAGTTACATTGACTATTTACCAGTTACAATGCAAAGTGCCTGGTCCCTGTAACGTCTCAGTCTGCTGATTGTGTAGGTCTGGCGACTCGATATTCTCAGTTTGACAGCGTGGTGATCTGCAAATAGATCTAAGAAAAGAGCCAAAAAATGCTGCATTTCCCCGGATTATTTACTTCTCTCTAAATTTACTTCCTGAAAGCTGATTCCCACAACCATGTAAGGCACACGGGGGGGAAATGTATCGAATGGCGTTATCACAATAGTAAAACAAAATAAGAGTTATGCGTTATTACTGCGCCTAATAATAACTTACACTTTTGCATAAAAAATTGTATTAATTCCCATTTTACTTATTTCTTTTTTTGTAACTGAAAATTTGGCATTTATTTATTTTACAATAATCAGTCAATTTTAAAAAAAGAATGCAAAAATGGGAATTTCTGGCCTTTTTACATAAACCGGTTATTAGTACATAAGGGGACACGTGGGAATTGCTAACGTTACAAATGCGAAACTTCCTCCGTAACCCCTGGGTTCAGGCAGCGTTCATTTAAAACTTGCGTTAAGTTTTATACATTGGTCTTTAAAATTACATTTTCTAAAAAAAATAAACTGGGTTAAAAATGGCGCAGAGTGAAAAATACTTTGTTACAAATGAATGCAATGCTAATTCACGTACATTTGTTAAATTAACGCCATTTGATACTTTTCCCCCAGGGAGTACGTAGAAGTAACACTCCAACCAGTCCCAGGGCCGTATTAACTCACCAGTCACGTGACAGCTCTTGGCCATCTCTTCCATTACCACTTGCGTCAGTGGGCATGCGGTATTGTTTATTATTAGAGCACTTCACTAAGGTCTGCTCCATCTGTATCTCCCTCATTAACTGCTTTCCATTCTACTTGCCTCTCTCTGTTTGCCCAGACTCAGAAAACTGGACGGCGCTAAGCCCCCAGACACGGGGGACGGGCCCCGGGCCCCGACATGGACACAGTTCAGTGACGTACAACGGTGCAATGTATTTGTTTGGGGGCCTGAAGCAAATGACAGAGCAGAATGATCTTTGGAGGTTTGATTTCAGAAGGCATTACTGGTCCAGCATTAAAACCAGGCAAGTCTCCCCCTGCTGGACATGTAAAACAGTGTTAATGCATGTGTGCCTCCATCTTTAGTTACGCTGCAGTGTCGTTAATTGATTTGGATGATGCACAAGTGCTTTATTTGGTGACGAGTGATCCGGAGGTCTCTGAGCTGCGACTGTCTAATCTGATTGTCCAATAGGTGCAACTGAGTCATACTGGGACCTTGGGCTAATGATATGTAAACAGTGCCGGATTTCCCTCGAAGCAGGAGGAACATTGCCTATAGGTGGCTCTCCGCTAGTCGGAGATGTAAGCAGAGGGATCAGGGGATAATTTCTCAGTGTTTCACACAGATTAAAGCACTTTAGCTCACTGCATGATTTAGTCTGCAACTATTTGCATAAATGGGTGTGGCCAGTTAGCGGGTGTGGTCAACCTTTTTATGTCAATAAGCTTCACAGATGTACATGATGTGCGTAAACATGTGATTTGGTTGTTTAACAGAGTTTTTCTGGTTTTGATAGCCCATAAGGTTGGTTACTGTTTAGGCCATTTTCAACTAGGAGATCTTAATCCACAAGGTCATTGGAGGCTTTCTTGGGCAAGAGGGGTACATCGGGAATCCTCTTGACCTGCCAATGTGACTCTCCTTCCAGCCTCAGCATATCAGGAGATTCTAATTGGTGCCAATGCAGCACATGATCGTGATGCCATGTATCCACGCCCCTTTATTCAAGTGTTGTGCGGACGCCCCTGCACAAGGTACTCATGTTTTCGGTCTTATTATTAACACGTCATTTTACTTTTTTCAGCTCTGGACCTCCTAAATCAGTAGGGCACGGCTGCATGGTCCATCAGGGCTGTCTGTGGATAGTCGGAGGTGGGCTTCCATCCCGTAGTCCAACCAATACTTTATGGAAATATCATTTCAACACTAAGACGTGGAAGAAAATCTCTCAAGGGAAGGAGTGTGGCCTGGGAGCGAAAATCTATCATTCTGTAATCAGAGTGGGCAACCAATCCCAGCTAGATGTTAACATTTCCCAGCAGTCTTTTGATTACCACAAGCCTTTGCAGCCCAGGAGATCGGCAGGAATTCCATTGGCTACTTGGTCCAGAAATAAAGTAGGCAATGCTCTTCAACCAGAGGACATAGAGATGAAAACATTCAAGCATTTCCCATCAGCACCAGTGTTCTGCTCATGCCCCATCACCAGCAGTGACCCATCAGAAGAGCAGACCCTTCTCACCGGTCTTGAGAAAGAAACCTTCAGCAGTAACAAAGACATAGACCTAGCATGTGAGTTAAACGAGCCCATAACAATGGATAAAAGTCAAGATATTGTTCTGGTCATAGGAGGAAGACCTCTTTCAAAGTCTAGCACGATATCAGTGTGGCAGCTAAAACTGGATCAACCACACATTGGGCTTTAGAGCTGCAGATGTCAATGTTTACCTGAAGTTTTATTTTAACTCCAATGCAAACTGTAATGAATCTATTACGTTCAATTTTATGTTTTTTATCCTGCGAGTTTGAAGACCTGTTAAGTCTTATCGGCTAAGGAAGAATTGACCTAGAAATGATATACCTTACGCACTATTGTACTAGCTCCTAGGTGCAGCACCCCTGTAATTGAGAACACTGGTGCCTCTAAAGTTGCCACTAGACCTCTTTATAATCAGCTTTATGCCTTGGATCCCTTACTCATGCTCAGCGCTACTACTTAGGGACTGGGGCAAAACAAAGTCAGGTTATAACAGTCTCAAATTTTTCCTCATTTTTTAATCTTGATTGAGAAGAAGACAACTTTGCTTGCAGTATTAAGGTATTTTGTATATTATGTATTTAGTAGGCAGTAGAGTGTAGCACCGTGTTAGCCATAGATATAAGCAGAGACAAGTGGATTATGGGTAATTATTTTTATTGGTAACTGAATAGATGTAAATACAAGCTTTCCTCACTACTTAGTCTCTACTTCATCCCATACCAGCCTGAAGAAGAGACTAAGTAGTGAGGAAAGCTTGTATTTACATCTATTCAGTTACCGATAAAAGGTATTACCCATAATCCACTTGTCTCTGCTTATATATTTTATAGCACACCCCTTTTCTGCAGGGCTGGTCAGTTATAATTTTTGATGTGGATATTATGAACTCTATTGGTCTATATACAGCCATTCAGTGCACAACTAAATTAACTTCTTATCAGCCATGCATCAAGGGTTATTTTATTTTTTTATAAGCAGGATACATAGCTAACAATCACATAGTTATCCGATGCACAGGATTTCAATTCACGATAAACCTTCACGACTAGTTAATCGCTTTAGGAAGCTACACTTTGCATTCTGCAGGACAACAAACACTAAGATAAATCCCCATGTAGGGATGATCTGCTTATCATATCTTATATGTATTGTGTTTCAAAATTATGAGCTGCAACTCTGTCCTAGATCAGGGTTCTGTCTTATCTATATAAAAAGCTAAGCACAAAAAAAAAATACCCTGATCATCCCCTTTAACCAGTTATAATTGTAAGCAGAAATATTAACATACACGCCAACATTACCTTAAAATGTTTGTACTGAATTTCATATGGTCGTGCATTCGTTATGTTTACATCTCTTTTTTTAAAAAAGAAGTGCCATCATGTATTCACATGCTGAAGTGCTAGGGCTGTCATTTCATCCTTTTAAAACCGTACACATAAATTCCACATGATGCTGTGCTGATCGGAAACTAGTATAGATGTGCACGACAGATTGCAACTGTTTAAAGCTATGCATATAGGTAAACTTTTTATCATTACTGTTGCATGTGGGTTTTATACGTGTTCAGTTTTTAAGAGATAAGGTGGCAACCCTATGAATCTGTAATCAGTCCCTATTAATGCTATGGGCTGTTGGACCCAAAGGATTTGCATCTGATCTGATTAACCATGCAGGTAAAAAGGTCCAGTTGGGTCGCAAGTATTTTATACTTGTGAACAATAAAACGATGATATTATTTCCACTAAATATGCCACCATCACCAGTCAGAATATGAGATAAGAGGAAGTTAAATCTATCATTTCTTATATTCACCTGCAGCGAAACTGGCCATTTCTTGTGTTCTGTGAACACTGCATTGTTAATAAATCTATGGGTTTGTGGTACAAACCAAGTCAGTTGGAGACAAATATACTCTTATACTCTATAAGGAATTAAATATATTCTGTGCCATAGATGTACACAGCACTTTTTAAAAACACAAAATGAAGAGGAATAATAGCGGGGAAAAAAGTGTTTACAGGCATGAGGTGTGCAGTTGCCTGAAGAGCTTACAATCAAACCATGAGCGAGGGCAAAATTTCAACCGTTTTACAAGATGATTGAAATAATCAGTGTAACGGTTGGCTTCTCAGTGCAGAATCGGTGTCTTACTACATGAACCCTGATATACCACTGTGCTGGCAATTCTCTTATTTCAATCCATAATTATGTTTGTGTGGGTGGGGGGTTGTGCCCTTGCCCCATCATATGACTATTTGTGTTACTTCTGCTATAAAAGGTCTTCTACTTTGTGCCCAAGACCAGATCTGGGTTAGTAGACTACTAAAAAGGCACTGAAATAGCCCAATGTGCCACATTGGTTGAAAAAGGGCATAAACGGATCTAGGCGAGAGTTTACATCCTCAGAAATCAAGGTCTGTGCAAATGTACGGGATAATATAAATTAAACCCAAGTGCCGAAACAGCTTCAAATAGTTTGACTAGACAGAAACGCCGTTGAAAATAATGATATTTTTTATTTAGTAATTTTCATAGCTGAATCCGTTTACTAGCAATGGCAGATTAAAACAAATGAGCATTTATTTTGCAAGTGAACCCTGAATTCCCAGAAGTCTACACTGAGATCCTCCATATTCAGCCAGCAGTGGTGTTTACGTTTAGCGAACAATTATAGAATACAAGGGGAGTAATGTCGCACAGACAGATCAACGTCTCTCCTCCATCCTAAAGGACTTATTGGGAGTTATTCTGGAAGAATGTTTCTAAATATTATATTTAGATAAATAGTAATATTTTAATAAAATTACTTTTTTTAACATGAGAGAAAAACTAAATAAAAGAAAACGGAGAAAGATCTGAAAATATACATCTGTTTTGTCTGATGAAATGTCTTTGTATCTTTCAATATGCTTCATCTGTTCATAAAGTATTATTCATTTTTATCTGTTTTGTCTTAAATCAATTGAAATGAAATTATGAAAACTAAGAACTAAAGAGCAAGTTGTGGCCCTCCAAAGAATAGTTTGGGCCCCAATTGCTTCCTAATTGTTTAAAGAGACACTAAAGCCTGTAAAAACGTTCTATTTAATAGGCCAACTGGTATTAGGTTCAACATGTGTTAAAATGACAGGTTTATGTTACTTATTTTACAGAATAGCCACAGTAACAGAAATAAAAACAAGCACTTGGATCAGAGGCTCTCAGCTAATTTTAGCCCCTCCTCCGGTTACCTCTGTGCAGGCTGGTACTTGTGTGCAGCATTTAAATTACTAAGCATACGCCCCCCTTATCAGACCATGGAACTCAACTATTGGCCTTGAATCACATTAATGATATGCCCACTTACCTGTGATTGGCTGGATGTCTTTCTGCCATTGGATACATACAGGACACAGCTGATCAAGCAGCGTTACCAGTTCAGCAATCCCAGAATTCTCATCACCGACAGGTTAAACCAAACACTGCAACATTCTTTTATTCTCTACCTTGGAGAGCTTAAAACTCCACAAGTCAGCATCATTTATAACCCATGAACGACGACTTTGTATTTTAGTTTTTAATATAGAAATGCATACAACAAACAATTTTGTCCTTTATAAAGATTTAATTACATAATTGGAAAATATAAATTCACAAGTGTTTTTGTGTACGTCACAAACACCGGTCGCAATTAATTTTAGTGCGGCTAAAATAATCCAGTTCGTCTACAAAAGTAATCAAAAAAAAATACAGGTTGTGAGTGCCGAAAAATAAATTATTTGTTTCATCTACAGTAAAAATTACATATCAGAGATTTACCCCCCCATAGCTTAGTGTTACAAGTGAAAACATTGCTACTAAAGTACATTTACTAAGACCTGTGCAGTTTGTACTTAATAAGGGGACCTTCTGTACCAGATAATGATTAACACACGGCAGACATTCCAGCCATTTACCCAGTCTGCACCCTAGTGGGTAGCTGGTGGTAAATCCATTTGCTAGCAGTGGGAACACAGCAGAACAGTTATATAATTAGCTGTGTATCCAGCAGATCCTGTTTCTAAGTCTGAGAATTTACACTGGGTTGCCCTTTAAATATAGATATGTAAAAAAACACTGTCAGTCTACAAAGATCTCAGAATAACTGTCTGTATTTAAAAGTAGCAGCTGGAACTGGCACAAAACCCAAGACAGACCTTCTAATGCCCAAACAAAACTCATCGCTTTTGCCCACAAACCCCATCGCAGCTGGCATAACGAGAGAGGAGAGTAATCCATGGTCTACATGCCTATTCTTTTATGCATATAAAAGACAACTGAAGTGAGAGGCTGCGAAGAGGAGCCGTAGCCGTAGCCATAGTCTCACAGCACGTTCTATACTACATTATGCCCCCGGTGTTTCAGTTTAGGCAAAACTTCATTTCAAAACCCTACTCCATCCCATTTGGTTAAATCCCACCACCGTTCTTTTATTAAAATTTGGACTGTTCCACTAAAACAGGGGACAGTGTGAAGATACGAACAATATTTTATACTGGCTAAAAAGAGAGACATACCAAGCACAAGGCAGTCATTTTATGGTATGAAACAAGAGTGGGCAGATTGTCAGTAATATTCCATTCCCTCCATAGATATTTCTATCTTATTTCATTTGTTTTCATCACTGCAGTTCGGGAAGCTCCTACAGGCTGAAGTACTGTGCTACAGCTAAATGACCTGTGCGAAGGCAGAGGGATAATAATAGTGTACATTTTTAAATATTTCTTTTTACAAAAATTGTGCAGAATCTTTAGAAACGTAGATTAAAACCTCCCCAAACATAACAGTTTATCACCTTATAGACTTCACTATTTCACATTAAAGAAACCTTCAGTAATTATTCATGATTCTCCCCGCTTTCGGACCGCAGTCATGAATATGTATTATCTGAATTGAACTGGCTGGGTGCTTTGTTCATGTTGTGTGCCATACATTAATATATCTGTTTATCCATTAAACAAGGCAATTCAATACGTAAAAGCGGAAATGTGTAACAATAGCGCTCTGTTGCGGTTAATGGCAAATAACTGGAATATGAAAATTCCTGCTCGTTTTCTCATTAAAGGAACAGTAATACCATGAGTTGTCTATGATAAACAGCCGCAACCTCTGTGCACCAAGCTCTGAATATTCAGTTACATCACTAAACACTATGCTCCAACATTAGTAACATTCTTTAACCTTAACCAAAACTGAGCTATGTGAACACTGCCTCTGAGGTATAAATAATATAAAATAAACATATTAGTTTATTACAGCTGGCGCATTTGCTATCCCCATGACTACAGCCGCTCTATAGCTTACAGTTGCCTATCACAGCATTTTAAACAGCGGGTTCAAATTATTACTATCAGCAACGAGTAAAAGTTTTTCCCCATATCGGTGCTGCCAAGTCCGTGTTGGGCGTCACTTCCTAAGCTTATAAAATGCTAAATTATTCTGGGTCACTACTTTACTTTCCCAGTAAAAATAAAATAAAAATTAAACACTTACAAAAATTTCATCTGCTGTGATAGCCTTAAAATAATTCGTTACCTCAGCAAAAGTTACAAGCAGCGTAGGTGTAGCGCCTGAAAATGGGATACAATAATACACAAAGGAATGTTTAAATGAAAAAAGCGGAAGCAACACAGAAGGAACTGCTAATGGAACTGCGCCCCCTACTGTCGGCAGAGGGGATTGTGGGTTATGAGCTAGGTAGGAACACTATGGGGCTTCTGTTATTAATGCCAGGTTTTGCTGCCATATAAGGAGAGGTAACTCCCTTTATCCTACTAATAAAACTCAGTTCTGCTTTTATTATATACGGTGTTCATAAAGGGAGTATTCAGACTATTGTACATAAATGCTAAGGATAAGGGTTTCATTGGCAGCGGTGGCACTGGTGCGTGTGCCCACAGAGAGGGCTCTGAGTGCCATAGGTTCGTCACCCCTGGCCTATACTCAGTAATGATTTTTTCAGGACAGGGAGAAGCGAGAGCGTTAGTAAATACTATACTAGAGCTACAGACACGGAATTCATGTTGGGTCAGTCACAACATCCAGAGAAAAAGGGACACGCAACCTCTGGCGCTTAATAGTCGTCAACAGGGACTCCCTGTATCCCACACTGAAATATCTGGGGTGCTGAAGGATGGCCTACCCTCAGCTGAATTACTCCTTTAAAGGGAAAGTGAGGGCTAATGAAAGTTCAGGTATTTACCGGAAATAAACATTTCTCTAAATTAACGTCAAAACTTTTTTTTTTTTTAAACTGAAAATACGAGGCTGTTCCTCTGCATCAGTGGCCAACGTATGCTAAGTAGAACCCCTGCTTCATGTGTTACAACCCGACTTCTTATAACATATCTATATATAGTAACAACTGTAAGAGTCTTTAAAGGAGGAGTAACACCAGAAAGATACAAATCCCCATTGGATTGGCAAGGCAGTTATTTAAATACAGCGCTTCTAATAATGTTATTTTTGAAGTTAAATCCATGAATTTTATTGCTTTTTTTGTCTGTTTTGATCTTTACTGATAGCAGCCATGTTGTTAAACAGACCTCACCCAGTTTCGTTACTGTCTATGGTGCATTAAATAAAGCATATTCAAGAAATATTTAAAGCTAAATTGCTAGGTATCTTACTTTCTATGCACAATGTAGAATGTTTGGAAGCTTAGATTGAGTACATAGCAGCTGTAAAGCATCTCAGGCATTTTCGGCGTTACTCTCCTTTTAAATATTCTTATTAATTCTGTCCTGTGAAAGGAGCAGAAAAAAGCAATAATTCAGGAAGTAATGGTGGGAAAAACAAACAGAAAAAAAAAAAAACTGAATTAAAAAAACAAGTTTGCTTTAGGAAAACTAATGAAATATGAGGAAAAAAAAAAATCATTTTTCATTTTGTATCTCCTTTTTAAGCAAATGAATCGGCTTTTAGCACTAATGCTTCCCCAGCGGCCCGATTACCATAAAAACTAGAAGATTCCTGCAGGAATTTACTAGTCATTGAAATGATTCACCTCATGAGTCCCAGAAAGAAAATATAAACTCAATTTCTATTACTTTAATTTTCCCAGAATCCTTGTCTGGTCGATTTCACGTCCCTTTTAATGAACCAATGGAATGATTGGAATCCTTAGTGTAGGTATTCCCTGCAGACATGTGCCAGTGCTTATATAATCCCTATTTAAACGCTATCATATTTTAATAACATACTTCAAACAAATATTGGTGTAAGACGGTGCGATAACATGAACTCTCACCCCACTACCGCATAACATTACAGACAGTGATAACCAGCTTGTTACAGTCATAAGGCAGTGAATATTCACAGAAATTTCATACATTAAAGTGGACCGTGTTCATTTCTTGGTGCATTCGAGACGGTTCCAGTGGATTCAAAGATAAATTCCAGGGTAAAAAACAATGAAAAACTCACATTTGACTTGATTTAAATCAGCCACCGGGCGTCTAAAGGAGCCGGCAGAGTCTTCATTTACCTTCTGAACTAACAACAATCTTTGCCCATTAGTTCTGCAAAAACAAAACGCTTGTTCACAGTGATTTTAAAGCATTTGTGAAAGTTCCAGTGTATTCCCAGGGTTCCCGGATGACCTAGAGCTCAGTAGTGAGCAAACACTTCAGCCTTGGATGTCTGTCGGGAACTCCAGCGCTGGAAAAGAGAGATTTGATTCGTGAAATTATAGGGACGTTGGTCGTTAAAATAAAGGTTTCATTTCTATTTTAAATTGTTGTGTCACATGGCATGCTAAAAAAGACATACGTGAATGTTTAGTCACTTCTTATGTTTTGCGTGTGTAAGTTTGTATATGGGTGGGGAGATCTGATGTTGCTCATGAGACAGTCTCCTTTTCCTTCTGTCAATGTACAACATCCCAGCCTTGCTTTATGGCAGGAACTACCAATGCGCAACACTTAGGGGCTTACTCATGAAAGTCTGAACAGTTGGATAAGGTCAGAATTTGCGGCCATTCGCCACTTCCTGATCTTCTCATATTCGCTCTGCAATGTGGCGGCTTTGCAACCAATTTGGGTAGTTACGCCGGTGGCATCACTTTGAGTGCGCATGATTGGGTAATTATGCTAATTATCAAGCGTCTGAGTCTATCGAAGAAGTGAATTACGCAAGGCGTCCTGTGTTGGTTTTGCCATTTTCACTTTGCCAGATCAAAATGGTGGATAAGGAGGTTCATGGCAGGATTCCTACTGTCAGAATGAGTACGCTGCACTACACAATAGGCCACGTTTAATGCCATTCACTTCTTCACTATGAGAACCTGACGCTTAGTGAATAACTAGCAGAGAATTGACCAATAAAGAAATGTAGAGACCCAAAGGGATGAGAGTTGAATACTCTGATGGATAAGTCCTTTAGGTGTGAATATAAAACTACGTTAGTCTCTAATCTCTCCAGCTTTTCCTTTAAGTGTGTGTGTGTCGAGCAGCATTAAACACACCCTGGGTAAATACAGAATTGCATCACACACTGGAATTTTACACAAGTTAAGTCAGATCCAGTTTCAGGAATAAAAAAAAAAGCAAGTGATTTTAAATTGAATTGGAGTGACTCACTTTAAAAACACAGCACGTCCAGTTTCCATGTATTAGTGGATGAATTGGAGTCTGAGTGTTGAACTGACTAACGGTGCCGCGTGTTACAACTCTTATTCCCGAGTATGGAACCCATAATGCTAATGGGTGAATTTAAAGGGGAACTATAGTGGCATATCATACTTACCTGATCGATCTAGCAGCAGTACACGAAGTGTCAGTATTCATCGGACGATCCACAGCCCAGGATTGTCAGATGAATACATCTGCGCTCTGCTCACTTCCTGGTCTATGTAAGTGACGTCCATCCCTCACATAGACCCCCCCCCCCCGAGTTTCTGTGATACTAACAGACTGCACATGGGAATTATTGGACCTACTAAAAACTGGCAAATTCGCAAGCAAAGCATTAGCGTGTTCCCCACATATTACATAAACAGAAACCTAAACACACTTCAGCAGGACAGTGGGAGAGATAAGCAGGGGTCAACAAAATCACCGAGCCTTTAACCTGTAACACTGGAACATAAATCTGTTAAAGTACAGGAATTCCGTGAGATCTGCCAACCTCTGAGCTGTATCCAGTGAGTCTGTGATGTTGGGAACGTTGTCTGTCACATTCACCTTCTCCCCAGTAAGAAGTCCATTAGACACAGTAGTATTCTGCCAAGGCAAGACAGACAGGGGTATCAGACTGGGATATTCCAATGGGACCTTGTGTGTTGGCCTAAAGAGCAAGGTTCAGGACTGGCTGGATGAACCATCCTTTCTACGAGTAGTAAAATACCATCACATTTGATTCACTGTTTTAGTTGCTGGGGTTGCCCATAATTACTAATGGAAATGGCTAGAGAGAGAGGCTTTCTGCCCATGGTTCGTTGACAATGGATAAGTGGCGCTAGAGTAGGCTGTGATCACTGAATATATATAAAAATAAGCATTCTGGGAGTCAGGTCAGAAATGAGGCCTGTCTGTAGCTGCTTTAAAGGCTGTTGATTGTTTCCAGTTTTCCTCAAATTCAGCAAAACACATGTGAAGGCTGCCCCCCGTTGAATTTCATTATACTGCCAGAAGAACATGGGAAAATAAACAAGCGGACATTTTACTGCTAGCGATCTGTGCCAGTGGCACAATAGAGGTCAAAGGGCAGCTTTCTGATATGATTTCCTAAAGCAAACTGTAACCTTGGCCAATCGTCTATGATTTAACAAAAGACCTGAGGAAATCATTTGAATCCATTCACTATAAAAAATAAAAAAACGATGTCCACAATGGCGCAAAAGCCGACTGCACTTACCGGTACTAACCACCGGGGGGTAATGGTTCTGAAAGAGGGTGCCTGTGTAGAAAGAACAAGTGATTACGAACAATGTCAGTTAAAGCAGGGAAGAGCATACGGTTACAAAAATGACTACAAATCCCAGCATTCACTGACAACTTAGGCTGGGGGGTAATGCTGGGAGTTGTTTTCTTGCCACACATGGAAGGCAGGCTGCCCCAGTCTGTTTATTGTGGTACCTGAGGGGGGGCATTGGAGAGATCGATGAGGTTTTCAGTCAGAGACGCTATAAGGTTGTCCAGGTCTTCGGTTGTACTCTGAAACGGGAACAAAGATCTAGAATAACCAGCTTTTCCTAAAAACTTTTTATTTATTTTTTAACTTTTCTATTTAATACAAACAAAGCAAGAACAGAAATAATAAAGTCTGGATTACATGGTTATTTACTAAACATGAACTGATGGCTTAAAGCGAAATTATAGCCCTTAAACTATTTCTTTTTCATCTTAATATGGAAGAATGTTCCCTGGCAGGTTCCACTTCCCTGCACAGTGACATACAATACTAATATTTATAGTGTGCAAGTTACACAACCACATGAGATAGAGCTTGAGGGAAAGGCTGATTTTCTGCTGCGTTGACAATCCAGATCCTAAAGGTTAAAGAACTAATGTCCCCAAACCATGACTAATATGCTGAAAGTACAGGGTCTGCCACCCTAAACTGCTAACCTGGAAACTGCGCAACATCTGGGGGTATGTCCGCCGGAGAAACTGCGCAACATCTGGGGGTATGTCCGCCGGAGAAACTGCGCAACATCTGGGGGTATGTCCGCCGG
>JAKJJM010070147.1:0-13297 GCA_021901965.1 Pipa carvalhoi
CGGGCTTAATAACTTTCGCCCTTAGGTTTTTAAAGTAAAATAGTGGAAGCTAGCTGTGTCATATAAAAGGATGACAAGTGTTGGAGTGTTCCTCCATTTGTATCCATGGGTAGCTAGCTTTAGTCAATGCAATTTAGACACAACAAGAGGTATGTACTTAGGTAAACCACTAAAGCTCTGAGTGTCATAGCAGATTTTTTTTATATAAATGGAAGATACATAGAATGGATACAAGGCAAGCTACAACACTCTGTCTAATTGCTCAGTGAGAAAATATTTTAAACAAACATTAGTGCACCTCAACATTCTAAGTCTTTTTATTAATGACATGATATAAAATAGTGTTACACTATGTAAAGTTACATTTAGAATGAATTTGGTGGATATAGCATGGTAGATGTGGTTCATAGTAGTTGAATGCAAAATTATATTATATGTTTGTTAACTGCTTTGACTGATACTAGTGGATACAACTATGTACATTAGTATGAGTAATGCATCCAAGGCACACAGTTATACATTTTATCTACAGCAGTAGGGAGAAGACACTCTACTAAAAAGATGACATTTTGGCAACATGCACACGGACAAGACATAATAGAACTCAAAAAAGTTCAAATATGCAAGGAAATTAAATAAGGAAATGATGGATTTAATAACATTGAGTGTGTGATGTTTGCTTACATTACATATTTGTACATTAATATACATATAAATCCCATTCATCAGTTTGATTCAGTCAGTCCTGAAGTGTTGGCTCATTTATTAGCAGATCAGCAGTTGGCTGGTGTGTGAGGCAATTGCTCACGAGGGCTTCTTAAGGGAATCCAGGCACTGTACAGTTTAGCATCTGGCAGATCTCAAATTCTGCAGCTAAATATTGATTCCCCAGTGATAGAGTCTGTACAACAAACATCATTTTGGATTATGCCAAGATGGAGTGACAGAAGGACAGGTGGGAGCTTGAAAAATTGTTTGTTTAATTCAATTTTCTCTTAAAATGTCAACGGAAACATTATTAACTCTAGAAATAGAATCTGGCAGGTTTTCATTCCAGCAACTGTACATCTATTCATGTACAGTTAATCCTACAGTGTGGAACTGGCCTTAAATGCCTACCTACGCTATATATTCAAACATCTCTGATGATATGCATTTTCTTTTGTTATTTCTTTTAACAAACATTGCGTCAACACACCCTTACACATATATTCTGCTCAAGCCCATTTATAAAAGCCACTTGCACAGTGTTGTTACAGTATTAGCAAACCAGCAACAATTCTTTTTAGCTTTCCAAGTCAGTTTGGGGACCTTAAAGCCACTGGTAATGCAAAACAAAGCCACTTGTAAATTAGTTTTGTATAAGGACAAGAAGCAGCTCGTGTTAAAAGGATCAGTAGTGTCCCCCCCCCTTTATTATCTACATACGAGTACCTTGTGCTCACCTCAAAAGAATGTGCTCCCTGTGCTTACCTTCCTCACTTTGTATATTTGGCCAGAAATGCAGCACAACTATACAGAAAATAAGTGTCAATAAAAGATTTACATATTAGTATCCCTGTTAACTGTTTTTTGCTCTCAGGGATTCCGCCTTTATTCAACAACAACCAAACCAGTGGCAACAAATTAATTTTTTTTAAATATTGTAATAGTTAGAAACCTCTTGCTTTACTAATGTATCTCCATTGTATAAACCATTATTCTATAGCAGGATAGTAATATTCCCGGGAAATGTATGGATAAAACATGTTTTATATGTAAGACCCTTTCATGGGAAGCAAAAATGTAGTTATAATACTGAAACCTGTTTTAGTCTTCATATCTGCAATGTATTTTACACTTTTCAGACTGACCTTCCATTTAGCACTCAAGGATTTTCTTTACACGGGAACTGTGATAATGTGATTATGCTTTTTACTTGATGAAGTCAGTGGTGAAACTGAAACGAGATTTTATGAATTATTACAAATAACAAAACTTGTGCTAGCAAAGGGAAACGTATTGGAATATATAATTTCATTATTAGTTAACTGCATGTTTATGGCATATGAGCTCAAACTTCAGATCTGATTTCTAGAATAAAGAGAATTAGGTCCATGTCATTATTTACAGCCATATAAACATTAAAGTTATGAAAAGTTTTATCGTTTATAGAAGGGTACATGATAATTCTGAATTTCAGTACCAGGCCCCTGTCAAACCATTTAAGCTCAGTGCGTACTACAGGAGAAAGAATACATCTTCCTTATTAATACTGTTATATTGTGTTAGTTTGGTAACAGAAGACTTTCAGAGTCCTACATTTTCATGGGTAATTTGATACCAAAAAGAACCCAATTTATTGTAGGTATTTCTGCTGTTTTTAGGATTTTGTTCAGTCATAAAGAACTGGAAATGATACAATATAGTAAAAAAATGTTGAAATGAAGTTTACCCACCATAAAACCCCCAGGTAGGAGAGATATAGAGTATAAAGTTTAAGGTTTTTTTGGGGGATGGAAGACCACTTTTCATCACTTCTATTAGTCATCATTGACCCCACTCACACCACATGATCAGAATAAATGGTTCAAAACCAGCATTCTCTAGTCTAGCTCAAGGCTTTCAGATAAGCTAACCTGACAAAACAAAACAGTGACAAACAAAAACTGAAACTCTTTGAATATATGTTATTTTTGTTTACTGGTGGCCACTTCCTGGTTACAACCAAACAACTCTTTACGTACCCCTCTGCTATAGTATTGGCGTTATACTAGGGCAAGGATAATTTTATTATAGCTCTATTTATTTAAACAATTGGATAATGTACATGTGATAATGGACAAATGTGGATAATTCCCTTCAAAAAATGTTTAATTAAGGAACTGTTGATTTCCTATTGATATTGCAGTCATCCTTACAGATAGGTGTACATTTAATGAAATGTGGGGCACATACTGAGACATCCTTTTCTCATTGATAGATGCTGCATTTAAGTATGGTCTCTCTACGCATATATAGGGATATAACAGACTAAGTTCATAATACACTTGCTGAATAGAATTCAGACAGAAGCTTCCCTGCCATAACTGATTAAAGTTTAGTAGATAGCTTAACTCGTGAATGTTTAAGCATCCATCATCCTCTTTAAGAACAACATTTATGCAGATGTTAATGCATAACAATATGTTTTACCTTAAGGCTTCCGATAATTGCAATGTTTGTAGGCAGCTGTGTTCCTAAGGAACAAATTACTTTAACCCAATGCTGGCAAATCTTTTTACATTCGTGCTGATCGAGCATTATAACAGGCAACATTCACATCACATTCCATCAGCTAAACGCATTCTTTAATGAGAGCTATGTACCTTGACAATGTTCTTTCAATCCAAAAGCATTAGAAGAGCCCCATTGATTTATGAAAATATTAGTAAGTATTGATTTTTTTCTAAATGACGAGTATTTAATAGTTATAAATGTGCAGCCTAGGTTAAAATGAAAGTAACAAAAGTAGTGGGGGGAATGTATCAAATGGTGGTATTTTATAAAGATGGTTGCACAGCAGATTTTCACCATATTGGATTCATTTATTCATTTATTATTATTCATTTTGCATATTTTTATTTTTTTTTATTTTTATGAAAATTAGTGTTTAAGTACAAGCTTACAACGGATATATGAAATTTAGAATTCCTATTATAAGAATTAAAATTAATACCCACCTGAACACAGGCATTATTAGTAAGTGTTTTTGTGAAAATGTAAATAATTCCCATTTTTATACTTTTTTATTCATGATAATGGATGGCTTGTATAAAGAAATGTCAGTACATTACATGTACTTTAATAATGTATAGCAATTATATTTTATTGGCTTTTTTTAACCATTGCAATAATAACTGTTGATACATTTGTCCATTGTATTCAGACTGAATTACATGACATTTAGGGCCTCTTTCACACTACTGTCTGTAAGGCCACTCACTAGGTCCTGTTGTCTATATACAAGTGCCCTCCATTGTTATTTATGTTGCTCATATTCACACTTTGCGAGTTAAAATCAGACAGCTTTTTGCATCTAAACTCACATATAAAATGCTTGACAGTTGATTTAATGCTTCACCAGTGAGTCAGCTGAGTGACATTTTCAGTCATTTTTTTATGTATTCGATCCTCCTGAGTTGCATCACAAACACGGTAAAATTGCATCTTCCATATTATGTCATTTCTTGTTTTTTTGCAGGTGTCGTGCCTTATGAAAGTTAGAGAACAAGACCAAATAAATAAAATTCCTAATTCTCAAATTATTACATTTTTTAATGAGCACGTCACCTAAAAATGTAATTTGTATTTGTTGTACATTCAATAAAGCAGGTAATACAATGATGATTTTCTAAAAAAAAAAAAAAAAATTCAGCCCCCATCCCTCCCGCCCCCCATGAAAAATCTTGTTATCCTTGTGATTTCCCAGTAGCACTGTATTGCTACCGAAATATTTACAGGTCACTTGATGTGGTCACATGACCCACAGCCAAGTAGATCCAGGTTGAAAATCTGGCTTGACTTTAAGCTAATGGCCCATGAATACTGTGGAATTTATGCTAAAAGCATACCGTGCCTAGTTTACTTTTTTTAGTAGTAAAACATGTATCGTCCATTGTGGCTAGCACCACTGAATAAATGTGGCTAGCACCACTGAATGAATGTGGCTAGCACCACTGAATGAATGTGGCTAGCACCACTGAATGAATGTGACAGCAGCATGGGAAGCTTCCATATACATTGCTCTAATAGACCCCGCTTGATCAGAACATTTTTTCAGGTGTTTTAATGCCATGTAATGTAACACAATTCTTTAATTAGGAAAAAAATAATTTCAATAAGACAATCTCTTAATCTCTTCCAAATGTTCTTAGTTCCAGAGGACAAAATAATTCTTATATTTCAATAAAAGACATACAGGGGACTTCATCGACAGTGTCAGGTCTAGTAACCCATATCAACCAATCATCCGTTGCATGAATTTCCCTAATAGCGTCCATTTTTTACCCAATGCACACCCCCAGTTTATACACAGCTTAGATCTGTTTAGCTGTAATTTATCAACTGTGAAAACATCACTCGGCTCATTTATATGCTAGGGGAAACTCAGTGACAGGTTCTCAATGGCCTAGATTTATTTTCCCCTGGATATACAAAAAATGGAAATTGATTTAGTAAGTTTAGTCTGTTTGACTTTCAGTGAATCAACAGATTAAACAATTACGTTGAGGTCACGTTTGATGGATCCATTATATATTTTCATAGCTTCACCTATATTCAACCAGCCTATATCACAACAAAGCTACTAGCTCTCGCTCTATACACAATACCAGTTTGAATATTCTCTGTGGTTTTTTTTTTCTAATAGTGAGCGTGCCTTTAAAGCTCAGTAGAGCAGAGAGTGAGTCATTCTATTATTTTGTGCCTGTACTGCGAAGGTAATTGTATGCTATGGAGCGAAAGTTAAGTATAATTTCCTAAAGCAGCTTAAAAGGAAGTTATTTTTTTCTGATGCCGCAGCTTACAAAAAAGTCAAGCACGCACAAAATGTCTTTTCTTCTTCGCTGACCTGTGGTTCATATTGGGGAGTATAGGCTTTTTGGTAACAACACAATGCAGTAGGCCATTTGAGTAAGTGGGGGAAAAAAAAACTATTGTTGCTGCTTCTTAATGCAAAATGATAGCTAGGAAAATCGCTGTAATATTTAAGTTCACTACAAAGCTTAGAAAATTGGCCTTTTTAAGAATTTTCAAAATTCCTGAAACTTGACTCAAATGATGCAAAATGTAGAACTGGGTCCCCTTGCACCCAATTGAGTGCGACTGTTTCATCTGCTGCCGTTACCCCTTGTAAAGGCATAGGGAAAACAATGGCCAGTGGACAGAATTCATTTTATTACTTTAAGAATAATAGATGATACATCCACACGGTGGTTAGGATCATTGCAGTTCAGGAATCCTACGTAGAAAGATTTCTAAGGAATTAAATTCGTAATTAATTGGGGACTCTGAGCACCAGCTGTTAGGAAGAGAGTCTGAATGATTAGAAAAGTGTTTATAATGTGAGTGTCATTTAGAATGAGCAGAATGGTAGCTAGCCACACCTAAACAGGGAAAGTTAGGAGCATGTTATGCTAATGTGAGTTGGCCTTTAAACTGCTGAGCATGGGGAGCACGGGGTTGGGAAGTTCTAGGTGCTTTCCCTGCCTAAACACTATTGCTGCGGACTGGTTTTAAGTGTTAAGCCCCTGTGCACTACTGCACATATAACATTTTTTTACTCTGTTTAACTTAACAATACATAAGATTAAGGAGGTTATTCTCTAAATTGAGAATTCGACTGTCGAATTCTCGAATAGCGGATTCCCATAGCAATCCGCGACTGTGACAATTCTCCCGTTATAAAGTCGCGAGCGTGACAATTTTTAAAGTTCCGACTTTGACATTTCCTTTGTAATGTCTGCGACGATATTTCTCATTATAAAGTTATGACTGTCTTTAGCTGGTGAATTCACACCTTTACTCGACAATTCGGACTTTAGAGAACGCCCTAAATATCAGCTATTGGATTCTTTCAGTAAAGACCTACTTTCATAAAACTCTTGCCATCTCTTCAGGGTGTATTTACCCCGATTACAAATGTACTCAGATATATTACAAATAAAAAATATAAAATGGAACTATTAATAAAACAAAAATAACCTTTTCATAGATGTGGCCTTTCATTAGTCTCAGGGTTTAGCACATACACTCCTTTATCTGTGACCACCTCTGTTCTAAATTAACATAATTTGTGTGTCTATTTGAATTTGCTAAGATATTCCATGGAATTATTGGTTGTCAGTGCGTAGTACTACATGGTGACTCATTTACATTCTTCTTTTCCTGCCAAGTGTTTTATCCCAATAAAGAAAGCATTCTGTATCACACTATTTTCTCTTCTACAGGATTATGCAATATGTTATGTCCTTATTATGTTAACCACTGCTCTGTACCTTTCTTTATGATGTGGCATTGTCTGGTCAGAAATCTGGCTTAGATCTTGTCTTAACAGGGAGTTGCAATCATGCCTACCTAAAGGAATGATAAAATAGCACATGCTACAATGTTATTTGCACTTGTACTGTTCCTGACAATATATCAGAATTCTAATGAAGCGTCTTTAGCTAAAGTTTCATGCAAACCCCAATATTTATTACACCTTTGTGTGCCTTCCTTTTATCCTCTATAGATTTATATATACATTTCCACCACCACAACCAGTTTTCCTCATGCTTGCTCAAGAGCCTTTCTTAAAGTATTTAAGGGTTAGTAAAATTGAAGTGGAGTAAGAAGCATCTTAAATCCAAATCAACCATAAAAATTTCCTTTAAAGGAGAACTAAAGCCTAAAATACATTTCATGTTGTAATATTGTACCATATGTATAGAGTTTACTATGCCAGTTTAGGATGGTGCAGCCCTATGGCACTAATGATCTGTGTCCCCAAAGTTGTAACTGGAGGCTGATATCTTTATAATCTTGGCCAGCCTTCACCCTTAGCCACTGGCTCAACATATGGTCAGTGTGCACTTCTTAGGGACAGAGAAAAAATAGTATACTAGAAATACAGGGTAAGACTGTTGAAAATATGTAACTTTAACTCTACGAAGCAAGAAAGAAACAGTGTGTTAGTATTTGATTCTCTTTAAATCTGTACAAAAAGTTAAATGTATCTATAGTTCTGTGTTTTCACTTCATCCATGTAAAAATAAATATTAAACCATACATGTTACAGGATTCTGCAACTAATAAACTGTTATACTTGCAGAGCACCTTGCTTAAAAGCCATGCAGTGCACAGTTCAATTCATTTCTCATTAACATTGTAGCACAGATATTTTATAGAAGTGTAATGAAATGAAAAAATATTACTCCATTTCCTTATCATACTATGGGCAAAATTTATTAAGCCCGAAAAGACTCGATTCAAGTCTTTTCTGGCTTAATTTGGCAACATTCATTTTACAGATTATGGAAAGCGGTGTTTTTTGATCTCCATAATCTGGAAGTCGGGTATTTGCCCCGAAAAGTAGCCATAACTTGTATGGCTATGGAAATTTTCAGGGCAAATATGGAAGCGCCGCTCATTACATTTAAGAGAAGAAAATAGACATTTGGAATTTCGAGCTACCTGTTCACTTTAATACATTTATTTACTTTGCTAATTATAACATATGGCAAAATTTACATTGAAGAATATGAAATATGAAATTTCTTTAGAATGGAGCAGGACTTCCCATTTAGTGGTAAAGAGGGGATAATTCATCTTTATTGGAGTGGTGGAGCGATGTAAGACATTTTTGGTGTTTCATGTCCTTTCTCTGGCTTGAACAATCTTATGCATCTGGTAGCCTTTCCCTACCTCTCTATTATAGTGTTAAATTAGTACTTAAACCAGTTTTGGCTACTAAATCTACCTGCAAGTCTCAGATGACGCTAATTCCTATCTACTCTCTGCCTTTATATACCCTGTTTTTTCTGCAAAAAATTTGGTGCAAAAGTCAATGCAAGACTTCCCTGATGAATAGTGGCTCTTCCACCCCAAAACTTTGGTTTGGGTCACCTAAGAACAGTGGTGAAGCACTGTATGCCTAGCAATTTCGGTTAAGTGCATAGCAAAGCTATTTGATTGAGATTCCATTTTTGCTTTCGTGTAGCTGAATAGTAATCTCTGCCACGGCATCAAGAAAACAGCAACAAAAGAACGGAGTCTATTGCAACAAAATCTTTTATATTTGGACTTAAAAAAAAGCAACCACTATTTACATTCAGGGGCACTTAAGCCCTGTTTACTTGTTGTAGTGATCTCAATTCAGTGAATGAGCCAGTACCAATAATACAGGGAACTGGACCTTTATGTCCTGGCAGTTCCTAATCATAAGGGGGTCCAAGCTCTGCATATCTCTGTATACTGCACCCTGGCAAGGATAGTATGGCAGTTAAGGTGGTAATCACATATCAGTGGAACGGTAGGTAGTATAGGAGAGACAATAACAACTAAAAAATAATTTTCTAGACTAAAGAGAAAAGGTTATAAAAGAATGTGTATTACACATGGGAGTTTATGTATGAAAAATCTGTGGAAAATCAACATTACTTTTAGAACAATGTAAAAAATGTGTATCCATTTATGTATTTATTCATTTACAGTGGAATAAAAGGTAAAACACAAAACAATTTAGCTTATCTTAGCATATTGTATATTTAAATATTCATACAATTTCATCTCTGGTGAATGTCCTCTGATCCAGAATTGAATTACCTGGTTAGAATGAAGAAAATGACTTCTATCAGTATTTTGTTTTGTGCCTAAATTAGCAAGAAATTTAGAAGAAAAGCTAGAAAATATTAAAACAGATATATGTATAAAAGCATGGACAATCCCATGGTTATAAATCAAGCTCCACAGACCTTGCTGTTTTTGTTTCAAGTGTATATAATAAGGAGACAGGAAAGTTAAGGTCCATGGTATTTTAGTCAATCACTCTTGATGTGTGAGCATAAGTGAAGATTAATGTACCCATGATCAATCCTCAAGTTAATTCAAAGTGCCCACCATCAGAGCCGCAGTAATCACAACTGCATTGTCAAACATTAATTCTACAGTTTACACAGGGTTCCCTTCATCACAGCTCTAGTGAATCAAGTGCCCAACATAAATATCCAACATTTAGTTTCCAGTTATACAGTATCAGCTTTATATTACTAGTACCTTCAATACCTTAATGAAAAACTAAAGGTTTAGGCTGGATGGCCTGCTAAATGGCAGCAAGCCTAAGTATCTTTTAATGAATATAGAAAGACATCCTTGACCCTAACCTTAAACAAGTTATTGAGCTTTATGAAGATCCACTGACCTCAGATGCAGGTCATTAATCTAGATGTGTGAGCTTTTCTTACAGGTAAGTAAGCAGTTCACATACCAGGCTAGGTGGGGTTGTCCCAAAAGTGAACCATGGTTTCAAAGGATACAAAGCTGAATTACTTGTTTCGGGTAAGGGAACATGATTGTCATAGACTGAGTGGCATAAGTTATATATATGCCAATATTTATAAAACAATTTTATTTCTTAGGCCAAATGGATCATGCAATGTTTCAGACATTTTGTCTTTTCTTGCAGAAGCAAACTTGATTGCTTTAGAAAGGATGAAGAGTCATCTACAATGTTGCATGATCCATTTGGCCTAAGAATTAAAGATGGTTTTGTGAATACTGGTAATTGGAGGTGCAGTCCTTACCCATGTATGTTGAACAAAGAGACAGCAGTCCATAATTAAAGTGATACCTGGGATTGTGCTATTTCAAACACAAATAGAAGTGTTTCTCCCTTAGCTACCCATCTATTTCTGTCTTGTCTCACTCTTTTAGCCTTTCTTTTCAGTACAAGCAGTGTGCCTAAATGAAACGCTAGATATTGTACAGACAGGGTAATGGGAGAGCCAAATGATTCTTTAAAATATCTTACAAGGTTATCTCTGTAAATATTTCACTGCTATTTTCCCAAGTGTTTAATATATATCCCTTAAGAGAAGGAGTATGGAAAAACAATTAATGGGAACCACACTGCATCCAATATTTGTTTTTAGAATAATAATTGTTTTTTGGGTTTTTTTAGGATTTGGCTTTGAACAAACTAAGTGAAGACTCTGATAAGATTTGCTCATTTGTACAGATTTAGTCTGGCATTTAACAAATTATTTGCACTCAAATTAAATATTTGTTTGACAACAATTATGAATTTGGTGGATCTCATAATAATCCCTTATCACCTATGTGAATGAAAGAGAATTTGCAACGACCCATATGGAATAAAAACATACAATAAAAACACTTCTCACTACCGTTTATTTTTTTCATTAAAAAAAATCAGTTTTAACACAGAACAGCTATCTGGATCATACAGATGTTTCAGCAGACCAGACTCATGCTCCCATAATTCATTGTAACCTTTTTTTCCAAAGAGGTATTGGATGTGACTGCATGGAATTTTCAGATTTATTCTCTATCGCATGACAAATGATATAAAATGGAATTTTCTTTTCATCACCAGCTAGGCTGGCAACTGCACAAAACACCATATGATACATTAACATCAAATGCACTTTTACAGACATTTAGCTGAAATATTATTTACAGCTTTTGAGTTTGACAATTAGATATTGAACTCTGTATTTCAATAAACAATACTGTAAACTTTATAATCCACATTTTTAACTCCCAAGAGAAGAAATAGTTGTCATTCACTGCTTATCTCTTGTTCTAGCAGATTTTTCCCTGCTTTACTGGAACAAGTTTTCAGATAAGATGATGCTAGATATGATAACGGGAGCAAAATTAGAAACACTTGAATTTGTGTGTATGAAGGTGCTTCCTGTGTAATAATGCTTTGTTGCTAAATTTCTGTCAAGGTCATTACAGCAGGTTTTTTTTTTACTGATTCTCAGGTTCAAGTATTTAAATTGGAGTCCAAATTTTCTGCACAAGTGTACTCTTGGAGTAAAAGAAGCAAACCAGTGCAAGTGGACAGAAATAAGAGGACATGAGTGGCTGGGAAGGCACACAATTATTTAATTATTCTAAAAGGGATAACTAAAACACTCCCAGAGGCAATATTTCCAGAGTTCTAGTAAACCATAGCGGCCAATAAGATATTAGCATTTATTGGTATAAAAGAAATAGAATTATGAAAGACAACTTCTGATTGGTTGCAATGAGTTACTTGACCTCTGTAACTAATTGCCCCTGTTGATGAATTCTCCACTCAGTGTTCTGTTGGAAGGATATTATATTAAGAACATGTGTGTAGATGCCCTTCCTATATCTGCTGGTAATATATAACATTTCGATACTAATGACTTCATTATCATTTTCCAGTTAGCTGGCACTCTGATATTTTCAGTGATATGACTATTGTGGCAGTAGCTTACAATGCACCTATAATACACACATACATGCAAGAGGAACCTTATTAATGAGCTCAGTATGAACTAAATGTATTTAAGACAGACACAAATGTTACCATACTATTCTCTAAATCCTCCTCTACAGCAGCCCTCAGAATTGTTTATAAACTACAACTAGCAGTTAATGTTCAACTCTATCAGTTAACAACTGAAGGTTGAACATTGGATGATCCTGATCTAGACATTAATAATAAAACTGAGACAGGAACATGAAGGTGGAAACTAGAAATAAAAAATGAAAACTGTCTAAATAAAGACACTGATAACTTTCAACTAATTGTGCGTAATCTGCTGATGTGGTTTAATGGGATCATTTATAATTTCAGCCAGTTGACAGAATAATAATTGTGTACTAAGTCAACTGTGCAGCTTTGACTGAATTCATGCAGGTGGAATACAAGGTATTATACAACACAGCACTCCTCTTAGTGGGAGTTGCAATGTTCTTGTCAGTATGGCCAGAATATATCTATAAATGAACCAATAAAGAAAACAGGGATGGAAATGAAAAAGCAGCCTAGAACAGCATGTGTGATGTACCTCAGTGTGTTTCAGGATCGTTAACTTGAGCTACAATAAAGAACAAATCTAGACAACTAGAAGTGGAGAAAAGAGAAACCATTGTAAGTGACCAGTCTCTCCAGAGAAAGGAATAAAACCCATACAGAGGGCAGCCATTCTGACACAGCAATTGTAAAAATGTCACCTTTAAAGCTGAATTATTGATTTATACTGTTTTGTGTTTTTTAGGCAGATAGGGCAAGATAGAGGGACACATCAGTAGGTTAAAACTCTACTCCTGATGCCCCCTATTTTGTAGCCTGGCAGTCTTACAATGGGGGGAGGGGGGGTTGCCCCCTCTGTCCCCCCCTGCAAAATCCCATGTCTTTGGCTATGTTATTAATTATCTGTTGACAGGCTCTTGTTCTGCCACATTGTTCTATAAAACTTTTTAGATTTTATTTAATGTGCATATTTATATAAAGCCAAAATCTTCCACAGCACTTTACAAAGATTAACCATTTACTTCATCCCTGCCACATGCAGCTTACAATCTAGTTTCCCTACTCAAACACACACAGACTAGGACCAACTTATTCAGGCTCCAATTAAATTAGTACATTTTTGGATTGTGGATTGGTGCGCCTGGAAGAAAATTCATACAAATATGGGGAAAACATTCAGGGGGTCATTCCGGTAGCTCCGAATTTTCTGTCCCGAATTCACTTATAGCGAACTCCCATTATAAAGTTGCGACCGCGACAATTCTC
>JAKJJM010070170.1:0-13092 GCA_021901965.1 Pipa carvalhoi
AGTACGGGAGCTTATCAGTGCTCTGTACTTAATTATCCAGTTTCAGATGAAACAACTACAGGGATGAATGGGTTCACACTAAGGTATAGTACAACATATGTAAACATGTAATCTGACTATAGTTCTCCTTTAAGGAAAATCCAGATTACTCGAGGGAGGGTAACTATATCTGAAGTACCTAATGTATGGTGAATGTATGGATTAAGGATGTATTCTAAGAAATGTGCTAAGCTCTACATATGTACATAAATGTAAATAAACAGTCCCTGTTGTTTGAAACAATCTCTGGTGCCCTTTATTGTAGCAAGAGGTACAGACGCTACTCTTATTTGTAAGCGGGGCCTACTATCCTGGGGTGATTGAGTGATGTTGTGGATAAATTCCCCAAGTGGATGCATGTAACTGCCAAGATAAGCTAAAATAGCGTTACACATGTTATTGCCTGAATAAATGTGTGGCTATGTTACATGTACAACAGCAACACAAAGTATTCACCTTTTTTTTTAAACAGTGTATAATATTGACCATCTTGTGGGATAGCCATTAATATATGGCAGCGAGGCAGCAGTTGTAACTGTCTTTGTTCTTGGACAGAATGAGAGATTAGAATAGGCAGCCCAAAAATCCTGTCACAGTCATTGGAGGGGTACTGCACAGGGTGTCTTAGGCTTTACTGTACCTGCCCACAGAGGGAAACTTTTAGCACTATACCAGTGCAATGTCTCCTGGAGGATAACTCCAACCATGGGCATACATAGGGGAGGGGCAAGCATCCCTCCTGGAACGCCAGCAGGCACTATGGTTATCCATTAGGCAGATAGGGCAGGACAGAGGGGCGCATTGGGAGGTTAGAATTACTAGCTGATGTGTCACATGATGTAATGACATTCGGCACCACTTTCCTCCCATGATTCCCAAATTTCTTTAGGTAAGAAATTCCCAGCTGTGATCCCCACCTTTGTATGCTACCTTGTATATAGGATAGGACTTTTAATACTGATTATCTTCAGTTACAAAAGTAAACAAAACAGGATAGTGCTTTTTGTGGATGTTTCAGAAATAAATAGGATAGAAAAGATTTTTGGATAATAATATCCCTTTGAAGGAGTACTATTCCTTTTATATTAATATGCATAAAACACACATGTATGCAGAATCTTCCATGATTGCAACTAAAATTGTTTCTAAAAATTCAATATATTTTAGAAAAGAACTTTAATAAGGAATTAGTGTAAGACTTTTATTTTGTAGTTAATCACTGACTGTGCTAACACTGACAGTGCACCTGCAACTTATTAAACAGACAGTGCAAATTCCAAAAAGACACAAGTGCACTCTTCATGGTCAGAAAGTTCTGAATAGATGGTGTAAAAAGACTTTTTCTATGTGATTACAATAGGAATGTATAACTGAATTAATATAACTCATTTTTTCTAAGTAACTAAAAGCTTACAGCTATCAAAGTTTAATGACACCTTTCATAAACATATATTGTGATACTTCATGTCAGTAAGGTATAGTGTTCTGTTAAGAAACAGTATACTAAAGAAGTAGTATAGTAGAATTCCTTAATTGTCAAACAAATGTCAATACTAAGATATAGTGAATTGTGTGTGCAATCCTTGCTTTGTTTATTTTTTGTTGTCAAATTTTGTAGCATAAACATATTTTTATAACTAGTAACAGTTCTTTCTTAAACAAAAAATAAAGGGGTTAAACATGTTGAAAATTGCTTGACTCCTTGTTAAATATGCACCCATGTCTTACAAATGCTAACAACTACGGGGGTTATTCTCTAAAGTTAGAATTCGATTGTCTAATTCGAAATAGTGGATTCCCATAGCTAATCCGTGACTGCGACAATTCTCCCATTATAAAGACACGACCGCGACAATCTTTAAAGTTCCAGCTTTCACATTTTCTTTGTAAAGTCGCAACTGTGACAATTTTCTCATTATAAAGTTGCGACTGCAACAGTAGCAGTCTATTACGACTGTCTTTAGCTGGTGAATTTGCACCTTTACATAACAATTTGGACTTTAGATAATAACCCTCTATATCTTTTCAGACCTTCAAAATCAATTAAATCTGTTTAAAGTAATAATTCGACATAATTTATTAGGTTGTGATGCGTTTCCATCTAAAAAAGTAACAAAACATTTTACTAATTTGTCTATATATCGAACAATAATCCAACAGAAGCAGACCAGTACCAAACATTAAAAATTACTTTTCTCAGATTCCATATAAAACCAATGTCAATACATCACATGACATAATAAAATAGACAGGAGGGAGACCTCAGGGGTGATTAAAAGGGTCAAAAACTTGAGAATAATTTTTGCTTTTTCATTATTTATGTCAAAACATACATTTCTTTAATATGTTTTTATTGTGCTGTTATTTTCATTGCCCTGCTATTACCTACACAGTTATTTTTACTGCTTTTATTACCTTGTGAGTTTTTGTCACATGGAAAGGTTTTTCCGTTTTTAAAATCTGCTCTGTGTAATAAAAGAGAATTCGTTGCATGTAGCCTGGAAGATACAGTACTACTATAGTTCAGGACTTAAAGTGGGATAAGCAAAAACAGTAGGAAGGAAGGAATTGAAAGTTAGAACCATAGAATAAGAAAGTGTGGGATGCAGGCAGCAAAAAGAGCATTTTAACTTTGCGGGGGAATGCCTGGTGTTTTAGGCCAGAGCCATTAACTGGTTACTAACTTTTATACAAATAAAGATGTCAAAAAGGGGTATTTTAGGTACATTTTAAAAATTTTTGCTGAGCTGACTTCTTGCTATTAATGTGCAGCCACGTAAAGCATTACATAGCGGTAGTAAGCACTTAACTCTGCAAAAAAAAACAAAAAACAACCTTCTTTAAATGGCTTAGCCTGCCCAGCTGAGAATGTCTCAGCAAGTTGCTCTGTAAATACACTGTTTGCAATTCCTGTTTTTTATCTCCTTAAGCTTAGTTTGCAAACCAAAGAAGTTGCTGCAGTTGCAGGCATAGGGGCATATTTCTTAATTTGATAAGTTGGCAAAAACACAGCTGAAGATGAAAATTTTTGTTTGTTGTTTCCGGCAACCTCTGGAACCCTTTGGGCCCTTGTAAATTTGCCCCAAATTTATTCAAGTGTAACAGAGACCCCATAGGGTTACCTGGGACACCCACACAAAGCAGTGGAATGGGGGGCATATACCCCTTTCCCTTACCCCAATAGCCTGGAGTGGTAGGGAGAATATGTTCAGCTAGTTCAATACTGACCTTCCCAACACCCAACCCTTAGCAAAGGGTGAAGGGGTCAGTACTCTGACCCCCTTCCTTCCCTTCCAACCCCCTGGTTATGGTGGGGTGTGAATCTCAAAAGCATAGAACAAATTTTGGGGCTAATGTACCTACCTAGGGGACAGAATTTTGTAGAGATAAATATGCACACAGCCTGTCGAAGTGAGGTTATTCCCCTGAAACATAGCATCACCTGTACCTCGCACCTATGGTTGAATAAACAAGGTTATACACCATAATTTATATTAAGTATGTGCATATTCTTCTCTACAAAATTCTATATACATGGTGATGTTCTGCCTAACGTCCAAGAATTTTGCACCACCTTTAAGGAAGTAAACGGGTGTGCACCACTACACATATTTCTTCAAGCCTACCTAGGGGACCTCACCTCAACCTGTGTAAAAGCAATAAAAAAGGGAAAGTTTCCTTCTCTTCTTACCCATGAAGTAACCCAGGATGTTGTTTGTGATGCAATTTATACAGATTCTGCCTGTGAATTGTGCAATATAAGTCTTCTAGGAAATCCATCAAGGTCATTCTTTTTAAATCTCATCTTCATGTTGGTTCAGGGGAAGGACAAAATGCAAACCAGCTGCCTATTCAGCCTTAAAGTGGGAATATTTCTTCCAGATCTCATTGTTGGCAACCAAACTACATTCTTGAGTCACTAACAGGCATGTCAGTACAAAAAGCATTGGCATGGTAACATTCTCCACATGAGAATTCAGTTTATTTCCAAGTCTCTACATGCCTATCCTTTGCTCACTGTAGCAAGACTTTGGGGAAGAGATACAAGATCAGAAGTATTGCGCTCCCCTTCAAAGATAAAAGCAGAAAAAAGTGCATAAAGCATTATTGACCAACACCTACTATTCAATAATAGGAAATGCACTCACAATCTGAATGCTTATCTGAGAGCATTTCACTCAATCCTGATTCCCAAAATTCAGCTCCAGGACCTTGAAAAAACTCCACACAAAAGCATGATATAGAGAAGTAAATTGTAATCATAGTGAAATATAGAAAGAGTAGCACTCACATTTCCTTAAAGTAAAACAGGCATGAAAGGATAAGTTGAAATCCACAAAAGTCCTCCTTAACTCCCTGTTACTCCTACGCATTTCACCTTAGTGGCTTCCTCAGGAAGTTATGAATTTTATAACATGGTACAGTTTTGATGCATACCTGGAGAGGACTTTAATTGGTTTTGACAATACTGGAACTGTTTAACTCATCAGGTGCAAGTGGTTTCCTTGAAATTTTACTGTTGTGGAATTGTGTTTGCCCTAACTTTTTAAAGTAAAGAAAATTAAGTTTGACCACAGGAGATCGCACCACAGAAGTGAAGTGGGAAGAGTAGCACTGCCATAATGAATATAACCCAAATGAAGGATGAATGAGCATGTCAGAAATCAATATTTTCAAATTTGTTTCACATTTATAATAAAGCTGCAGTTCTCTGCATTTTATTTTTGCATTGCTAATAAATAAATTATTCAAGTGTTTAGCAAAAAATGTTTTTGGTTAATCTCTAACTTACCCCATCTGCTTCTGTATATGAGTTTGAATGTTGAAATGTTCTCCGCCTCATTATACAAACCCTATTGCGGCCAGCTTCATAAGACAAAAGCAAGAAAGCTGATTAAGAGAATCCCAGGTTACCAATGCCTACCTCCACAGCAGGGACTATTTAGGAAGATTAGAAATGCTCCTCCCTGTTTGATGTCTATCCATCCCCAATGAAGACTAATTCGCACACACAATGCACTTTGCTACACTGGAAGCCAATGAATTACAAACTGCCTTTCATACTCATGCAAAGAGTTGTAACCAAGAAAAAATATATGATTTAAAGGGTAAAATCCCAGACCTTTGGATTAATAGCTATATTTTTAATTAAATACCTGAAAATCAGCAAGATGCTTGCAGATAATCCCATGACGGTAGAAGAAGAAGGTGCCCCCACACTTTGGCAGACAGAACTGTAAGTATTTATGGGCATTATTGGTTTTCTGTAGGGTTATAAAGCTTGAAACCCCCAAAGTACATGTTGTTCCAACAGATGGAGCAAACTTCGATACAACATCTGCTTTACATTCAATTGAGTTGGAAAACAGGTGTAGCAACCTGTACTAGACACTGGCTGTAAGTATGCTATATCTGTAGGGAAAAGAGTACACTGAATAATTTGTACACATTTATTTCAATTGTCAGATGCAAAATATGGTTGTTTTAGAATAACCAAACAGCAAGCTTCTTATTCTGCATAAAAAGTGAAAACCCATGTAATCTGCTTCATGGCCATCCTTACGGTGAGGACACCTAGTGCAAGCATAGAACATTATAAGCAATAATGATGAATACTAGGTGTAATAGTGAATAAGTAGAGGTGCTACAATTTATTGGATGTACCATTACATGTTTGTGGAAATATGTTGCTGACATATTGAATTATTTAAGGTATTGACGGTACACTTCAGCTTGTTTGACAAACACCGAACATGATTTTATCATCCCCCCGGTAGCACTGCCCACTATGCCCTCTTACTTACCCAGCTGCGCCTGTTAATCAATGCTGATCCTTCATCACATTTTTTCACTTAATAGAAAAATATAGTTTAGACTATCCAAGGTTATGTTGAGTCACTGAGAAGCATATATCTAAAGAGATTGAACCATACAATAACTTTTCAGTTCACCAATACAATGCCCCAAAGTAAAGATCTATGTTTATGGATGTGAAAAACTTTACATCATTTATTCATTTGTTAGCCATTTTCACTTTTTTAGTCTCTATTTTTTATTTACAGAATTTGCTCCTCTCTTACTAATTTACAGAATTTGCTCCTCTCCTCCCCTGCAACCAATCAGAATCTTTAGTGAGCAATATAACTGACACATTTTAGAATTTTGAAAACCAATCAGCTTCTTCTTGCATGTTTAAAGTCTTGGCTTGGCTGATGGACAAATACCAGGTGCACAAGAGTTGTAGATGGAACTTCAAATACTATAGAGACTTTAAAGTGAATTTGTTAAACACTTACAGCCAGTGTATGAAGGAAGTTGTAACCTAATTCCTCCCCAAACCAAAAACAATGGTTATATTAAATACTGTTTCTGGATAAATATTCAGATAATAATGAATCTATTTTACATTTGATTCACAAAAATACCATCAGGATGCACACCCAAGTGACTATAAATAATACTGTGGTGCAGTGCCCCTGAAGCATGGCAGCAACCAAGATCAATAAATTGAAATACAGAATAATGTCAGAAGTATCCTTTTTATTGGGGCGTGTCCTCCCGAAACATAGTTATACTTTGTACTTGCACCAAATCCTCCAGTACGAAGGAAACTTTTGACATTTTTTGCATGTGCCGTCCTCTAACTTTTAGTTATTTCACAATTAGTTGCCATTTAACAGAACTGTGAGAAGCAGAGTCTGTGCCATTGTAAACACAGCAGTCCACATCTATAAAAGCAAACACTTCTAAAACAATAGGAGAAGGGCATACTGCCCTAGTTATGACAGCTAGGAGCTTTAGGGGGTCATTCCGGTAGCTCAGAATTTTCCATCCCGAATTCACTTATAGCGAACTCCCATTATAAAGTCGCGACCACGACAGTTCTTCCAATATAAAATCGCGGCCGCAACAATTTTTTAGTCACAGTTGGGACTTTATAATGGGAGTTCGCTATAAGTGAATTTGAGATGGAAAATGCAGAGCTACCGGAATGACCCCCTTAGAGTGACATAAATGTTAGCAAGGGGGAGGGTGACAAAATGCAAATGTTTTGGTTGTGGTGGCCTTAAGACCTCTCCGCCCCAGCACTGTTTCGACACTACGTTTTTTCTAATATACTATGGAGAAGAAGTTGTTTTTCCTTCACAATAGTGTATAAAATTGGTCCTAAGCTGTCTATAAGCACTTATGACACTTTCCCAGCGGTAACAGATCGAAAAATTCAAAAAGGTCGAAGTCGGCATTTTTGACTTTTATAAATTTCACCCTAAGTATACATTTTCAAAATAATGTAACATGTCACAGAATATTAACTTACATTATACAGTGTTTTGCATTTAATATAAAGGGTATATTTATTAAGAAGAGAAAAAAACCTTTGCAGCTTTTTGCCGTCTCTGCTCATATTAACATTATAGAACGAATACTAAGTAATTATTTGTATCAGGATTGAAATTTGCAAAGTTATTTTAATTTTTAATCCATTCTGACGCATTTTGGGGGTCATTCTGTAAAGTCTGAATTGTCATGTAAAGGGCCGAATTCGCCAGCTAAAGACAATCGCAATAAACTGCTACTGTCGCAGTCGCAACTTTACAAAGAGAATATTGTCATACTCGCGACTTTACAAAGGAAATGTCAAAGCTGGAGCTTTAAAAAAATTGTCACAGTCGCAACTTTATAATGGGAATCCGCTGCCTGCGAATTCAACAGTCGAATTCTCACTTTACAGAATGACCCGCTTTGTCTGCTTTTCTGTAGATTTTCAGGAGAATACCAAATGTAAGAACAAAATATAGCCTTATTTAAAGAAACTTTTTTTTTCTTTTTTGCCCATTTTTCACTGCAAAAATGGGTGATAAGGTCGAAAATTATAAAACTTTTTTGCCCGTTTGTTTGGCCATTTTCGCAGTGAAAAATGGGGGAAAAGGTCAAAAGCATAATTTTCAACCTTCCAGCCCGTTTTCGCACTGAAAAACGGGTGAAAAAGTAAAAAAAAATATTTTCGACTTTAGTAAATTTCGCCCAAAGGCTTGTTAGCACTAGGAGTGATTCTTAGTGGAAGAGGGTAAATATACTTCTTAGCTCCAACACTGGTGAAATGGAAATCAGCTGCTGGAGTAAAGGAGGTGATTGGTAAGTATATTCACCCTCCCCCACTAAGAATCACCTCTAGTCCTAATGGGAATTAGTTCTTCTTTAATGATAGATAAAAAAATCTATAGGGATTTATACTCCCTAAGGATTAATTTTGAGACATAGCATCTATATGTATAGAATAACAAACACATTAACATTATAAAATGTGATAGCTATTGTATGAATTATTCATATTACTTTACAACGTTAATCGCATCCAATATTCCACATAAAGCTTTGAGTGTTCTGAGAGAGAAGAACATGCAATCCATACACTGAATAAGAAATACAGCAGACCAAACCATAAGAAATGATGCATAAATTATATTATGATAAGCAGGACAGTAAGCATGAGAACATAGGGTGCAACTGATCAGCCAGTCCTATGATCAAGTGTATGTGAATTTTAATAATAGATTGTGCAGTCAATTATAGCCTTATATAAATCTTTTGTAGTCATTGCAGCTTGTCTAATGGGACACTTAATTCAAACAAATATATACCGGTATGAATATAAAAGAAATGATGGAGGAAATGCATCAACTGGACAAAGACTGACCAGATGCAGTAACCCATAGCAACCAATTGAATGTTTGCTTTTATTGTTCTTACTGCAGGAGAGGAGTAACAGCCAACTGCTGATTGGTTGCTTTGGGTTGGTAGACCTGGGTGGACTTCACCCTTCCTTAATATTTTTTATTTTTATTTTTTGCATTAGAAAGCACAAGCCTGGCATATTTTAAATCAATTTTCTTGTTAAATATTTTGAAGAATTCATTTTTGTGACCGCACAAATCCAAGTCTCAGGATCGGCAGGTGAAATTGGTACGGTAGTTTTCTCCAGTGTTTAATATGATTAAAGTGAAAATTATGTTAACATTGTCTGAAAATGATTCCAGCCAAGGGTGATTAGACCACTCTAAGCCTTGCCTTTTCTATGTGCAATAAAATGGTTAGCACTGGTCCACACTGACTTACCTTATATTTCATTAGGACTGCAGAAAAATACATGTGGAGCTGGACACCAGATTTTGTGCAGTGGCCTCAGGGTCACAAGGTACGTCAATGGGGAGTGGTGCTAGCTGTTTTTCCATAAACGTGTGTTTGCATTGGATACATCGTTCTGCTTTCTCTACTGTTTTACCCATATTATGTTGTCCTGCTTTGTGCATAAGTAGCACAGAAATATTAAGGCTGCCTATCGGGGAATGGGGGGAGATGTAATTTTTTATTTGTTGATTGAAAATCCCTACACTAATTAAATAGAAAGAAAAATGTATATACAATAGATCAGTCAAGAAAGAACTACATTACTTTTCCAACCTTAGAAAATACAAATGAATAGGATTTGCTAGGGCACAAAGAAGGCTAAAATGGAATTTCTTTCTTAAATTCTAACCCTAATTGTCCATTCAATATAAGAAAGCAACACATACACACATTGCAACTATGGGTTATTCTCATTCTTCCTTATAAGCTTTCTTATAAGCAATGTTCCTGAGTTACCTCCTTATAAACCTAAACATAGCAGCTGTCCCTGGCCTAATCCTTAAGAAGCTTTGCACACTTAATCTTTCGTGTCTGTGCACGTGCAGCTTCCTTCTGTCATCTAGTCTTCATCTTTTGGTATATTCTATTTAGAAATCTTTTATTTTTATAAATAAATTAGTAACTGAACATGAAAAGGGACAAAGAAAAGGAAAAAAGGGAAGGGGGCCAAAGAGAGTGAAAATGTTATAGCGTTAATATACAACGTGAAGAATATAATATTTTATTACATCTTTTAAAAGAATGTTCTAAAAAGTTTGTTCCCACAACAGAGAAAAAAAAAACACATCAAAACCTTCTCACCTCAACTCTTAAATTAAACTAAATTAGTAAGTGGTAAGACCTTATGGTCTGTGGCAGGGGTGTAACAATAGGGGTACCAGGGGGTCCAGCTCAGCCATAGCCGCTCTCTCCAATACAAACCCCACAGTGTACCTGTGCCCCTTTGGATCCTGGTAAGTTTTATTTATTTGGTGGGTAATGGGGCAGCGCTGCCAGGAGAAGGGGGGCCCCCATATTGAACTTGAATTACTTTATCTTGGCTGCTGGTCTGTGAATTCTAATGTTATATATTAATTATCTTTTTTAACAAGATAGCGATATGTGTCAACATCAACAGCTTCATTAAACAGTAAATGTAAAAGCCAAAACCAGCTTTATATTTTATTAGTGTAGCATCACAAAGATCTTAAGCACAGCCACATACAACTTACATTTACATTACACGTTTCTGCTGTCCTCCCATATGTCATAGCTGGCTTATCTAGGACAAGGTACACCAAGGAATAATCTCTTACACCTCTAACAATATTAATGTCTGACTTCCTTTCAGGTCAGAAATCTCATTGAGAAGCTCTACAGCACCCCCTACCAGGTAGGTACTTAATAGTATTACAGTGTTTGCATCAATAAAGGAAGGTGTCCTGACAATAACATAAGAAGAAACAAAGAAATCAATATCTCTTAGATCCAGATGACTTACCTTACAGCTTTCACTTGATTTGTTTATTTTCCCCTCACCATTTTGCCAGGTTACTATGAGACTGGGCCCACAAGCCCTCAATTAGACTCGCCCCTTTACTACTCGTGGCTTTGTCTTTGCATTCTGCACACTGACATTTAAACCTTTAGCAGTAGCATTAGCCTCTAGAAATCATTATAAAAGACACATTTCAATTTCAAAAGGTCAGAGAGAGAGAGAGCCCATGCAGTCTGAATTGACATAGCAACAGAGATATCAAACTTGCTCTTCTTATTGGCTACAACTCTCATAATCTCAGCCAGACAGTGTCTAGATGACAGCAGGAGTTTTGTAGATATCTTTAGGTTTGTGTTAATGACACAATTATGATTACAGGTTCAACGAGTAAATTTCTTGTGTAAAATGGCTGGAAATATGCTCTCTTTCTAAGCAAACTGATGAGTATTTTGTAATATTTCTAATGCACATCTTCTTCGTACCAGAATGGACGGGGACATTCAAAACATCCGCCAACAAAAGCTGGAGCATCAGGTAACATACGTCAACAGCATTTTAGCAGCTTTAGGCACAAACAGTAGAGTAATCGTAATGTATTTCCTATGAGCTGATTTGTTAAACCTTTTACTGTAAAGAAACAAAAAGAGTGAGATGTTTAGAAGATCTTTATATCTAAAAACTATTATATGTTCTTATACATGGTACCACAAATATTTTTAGGGCATGGGCAAAAAAGGACTCAATGCTTTTTTAAGACATGCATCTACTGACTATTCAACCTATTATGGCATCGGTTCCCCAGCAGAATTAGTCTATCAGTTAAAAAATGCTCTTCTTGGTCAGACATACGCATCTGCATTACTTCCTGCCATCTCATGCCCATTTGCATTGTTGATATTCTACTCGCCTCTGGAAGTTAAAGCTTCCTGCAAAGCTATGGGATGTTACCTGGAGTTTCAGTAGTTTGCTAAGTTAATTGCCCATCACAATAAACCACTAGATTGACTATAATTTTTCTTGTGCTACATTTTATTTTTGACATTGAAGCTAAGGCTATTTGAAAAGAAACAGAGGAGAAAGCGAGAGGAGCCTCTGATGATACAAGCAAACCCTGAAGTCAGGAGAAAACCTCGAGGCGCAGGGAAGTCAGATGAACAGGCCCTGCTGATGGAGTCTGGAAGTGTTTCCAACATTTATATGGGTATACAGTGAATATACTTGTAATCTTATTTCTTCATTTCTATTGGGCGGTATAATTGGGGTCTTAAAATACAACACCAGTAAGTCCAGTTAGGAGGAGGGGTTTTCACAGAACAATAGACGACTTTGGCATATAGGCAAATCCAGCACTGTATTCTTTTCTTTTTTCCCATTTTTTGCTACCTATATTCTTTTCCTCATTCATAAATAATGGGAGCCAGATTTTATATGGGACTTACAAGAAAAGAGTGGAAAAGGAATGGCTTGGATGTTCTTCTGACATATTTGTCAGGTTCCTCCCCCTGACCTGCATCACTGCACTTGTGGGATACTTCATCCTAAAAAATTTATTTTGTATGTGCACATCTACTTTGTCCTAATTCACTCAGTAATACAGCTAAATAATCTGACCATGCCAATGTTATATTATTATCCTCCCACCATTTATACAATACATTCTTGTTTAACACATCACTAATTATTTTTTCATATTTACTACTTTTTTATATATATTCTGTTCTGTGGTAATATAGCTACTTTTTTTGTCTACTTTTATCTTCCCAGGTCTTAACAACCCAGTCATGTCAGAGACACATTCAGAACGTTCCAGCACTACAAGCAAGATTGGGGCTGATGGTGTAGGGGACAATAATCAGTCTGCAGGTATAGCAAGTGATCTACACCCTAATGTTCCAACAAATTATTGTATTGTATTATATATTTTTATTTATATAGCTCCACTAGGTTATACAGTGCTGTACAATCCAACAATTCAATTATATTATAGACAAGGGAAAGGTGCTTAAAGTGCACCTGTCAGCTTGTCCTGATTTGAAGCTGTGGGAGCCGCCATCTTGTGCCCAACCTGCCAATCAACCACTCTGACACGCCCCCGAAGGCGTGTCAGATATGCTTGTGTGTATTGCGGGAGGAACAACAAGGTAGGACAAGCACACTAATATAATATAAGGTGCTGTGCTATGGTCTAAACAAAGGCAAATAATCCACACAAGAACAGAGACCATAAACTGCATGCACACTGAATAAATAATCGAGAAAAATTATATATATTGATAGCCTGATGAAGGGTGGTCTTACCCCCCGAAACATTGCTGTAACCTGCATCTGTGGTCTATTAAATTAGGTTCTTTACCTACCTGCGTTCCTGTGTGTGCAGATTCTTTTTC
>JAKJJM010070198.1:0-10603 GCA_021901965.1 Pipa carvalhoi
TGGGACCAAATCCTCATTGTTTGTATTTAAGTTCTGTTTAGTTCTGTTTCCCTAAAATCTGCAGCCTCATCTCCACCATTTGTTCCCAATGGCGAATCCTTACAATACTTTGGGGAACAGCTATTTTTTCCTAGAAAGGAAAGTTAATCTACCATTCCTAGGAATTACTTGTCGATGTGTCCATTGCTGGAAATGTTTGCTATAATAATGTTTGCAATACAGTAACAGGTGAAGTTTACTTGAAACACAAAACATGCAAGAAGCACTGCATACTTATCTATATAATTTTTAATATATCTGTGATAGGTATAAACAATTAAATTAATTTACCAAAAAAAGTCTTCTTTGTAGAAGTTCTATTATATTTCATAAAAGTTCCAAAAATGAATATCTGACTATTTTTATACAACTATATTTAATAGCATAGAAATTCCAAATGGGTTATTATTTCCTAAGCACATTGAACCCTGGTTCCCTTACTTTACAGTAAAGGGTGAAAATATATGAAGTGACGATAAAGAGTAAATTATATTGAAATGCCTTTTGAAACTTTTCCTTTTTTGGGTTGTTATTTCCCCATTACAGATAAATAGTTTAGAGTTTATTTGAGGATGAAATGTAAAGGCTCAGTTATTTGCAAATGATGAAAGTTATTTTCTTTGCCTCTCTCCCGCTTCTATGATCACTTCACGCTAATCTTAAGATATCCTTTTTTTTTGCCAGTAAATAAAGGCCTTGGCATCATAGCTAGATTATAACTGTAATATTAGCAGCAGGTGCAGTATTTTTCACTATGAATTCCCACGTCATTCAGAATATTAAACTATTTCCCACAGGTAAAAGTTTGGGGTTTTGCAAAAAGAAAGAAAGGCATTACTCATAAGCACATAATTCTGGCTGCCTAATACTTATTTTCCAGACTGTGGCTGCTGTCTGCTCTCTCTTAGAGGGTTTTATTGATTATTTAAAAGTGAGAGGTTACTCTTGCTTTTTGGAATACATGACATCTTTACTTTACCTAAGAAGTTATTCTCTTAGAAAGTTTAGTTAAATTTTGTCTTTCAAGAGGTGACAAAGTGGATGTTGTAGAAATACATCATAACATTGTCAGGCTACATGTATAAAATAGACTGCAGTTCGTCACATTCCACAGCTGTCTCTCACCTGTTTAATTCTTCTTTGCATCCTGGTTGTTTTAGTTCTGAATAAGCCATCTCTCACATTAAAGAGAAAGTAATTATATGAGAGACCATATTAAATCCAAGTAGAAAACATAGGACAGTAAAATTCCAATGATTTTATTGGGGTATTACCCCGTTTATTATAGCCACAGGTGTACAAACATTCAACATTTGTGGGGGGCAACCCCCCTTTGTCATGATCTATCTATCTGACCCGTTGAGAAATACAAAACCAGATCATAGTTAAAAAAAAGCAGGTAATAAAAAGGATTTTCTCTTAGAAATGCACATTCTGTTCAAGAGCTGCCATCCTCTTCACTTCCTGATTCCTCATCACTGATTGAGCATGTGCAGAAGCAGTTTGAACATGCAAGAAGAAAATCAGCAATGTTAAAGAGAAGATGTGAATGTGAAAAGAATTGCAGCACTGGAGCAGAAGTAAAAAATATCAGTGTTTCTGAAAGTAGTAGCCAGCACTTTAGCAAAGGAGATGATCAGTAAGTATATTGAGCATGCCTCACTAGGCACCCCTAGACAGAATGGGAATTACTTCTCCATTAACTAAAATTTGTTTTTGTTCATATTTATTTTATCAACTCTATTAATTCTATCATATATACTGTAGGTTCTCTATCCAGTCCTAGAAACAAACCGGTGCCTTTTTAGATAAATATCTCAAAGAAAAGTTTGTGATGTGTGCTCTCTAATTTGTCATGTTGCTCCTGACAGAGGTAGATGTCTTTGGTGCTGAAGAAGAGATTTAAGGGATATTTAATAAAATAAAATTGTCTAGACAATTTGTGAAATCGGTATCTGGATGATTCAGGACTTTAAATGCATATGATTATACTTGAAAATAAACAAGGATGCTAGTGGCAGTACATATATACAATGGAATGTTAATAAGAATAATGGAATGGACAGACCAACACAAGGGGCCACATTCCAGTACTTCCGAATGTGCCCGAATGCACCCGATCAAAGGCATTTTCGTGAAGTGAATGAGGCGCTCCGCTGAAATTGTTGTGGATGCGCTTCAATATGCGCTTGAAGAACAGGCAAGCAGAGTTTTTTCTGCCGCTGCTCTCCTGTTCTTCAAGCATATTGAGGCACGTCCATGACAATTTTGCAGAAATGCTTTTGATCGGGCATTTTCGCTTATACCGGAATGTGGCCCAAGGGAAAGCAAAAATAGTTGGCACAACATGTTAGAGGAAAAATAAAGAAGTAAAGAGGACTTCTGGCAAAGTCTGTCTATATGTGTATATATATATATATATATATATATATTGGACTATGCTAATGCTTTTTTATTTTTCTAAGCTTTTCTTAATCTCTAAGATGCTCTCATCTTGATACCTGGTTTGAAGATTCTTCTTATCTCAACTGATCATTTAGAAGATGTTACAGAAGAAGGCTTTTCTAAGTGAAACTGACATACGGCCTCATTATCAAAAGGGTGAATTCACCTGTCGAATTCACCTCGCTACAATTCGATTCGCCAAAATAGTCGCACATTCGCTTCTCACTATTGACTAAGTGGAGAATACACTTGCCAAACAAGCGGACAGCAATGAATTCTTTTGCATGCGTAGTGTGGCGTAGACAGTTGGATAGAAGTAGGATGAGAAGTCATGCGGATTGATGCCAACTTGACTAGTCACTTAGTCAATCGTAGAAGTAACTGTGTATGTGCATGCAAAAAGGTGCAAAGAGCTCCGTAAGATCATGACTTTCATAGACGCCTGAATTGGTTGCGTATTTGCCACTTCTCAGAGTTTAGTCAATAAGTGAACATGGGGAAGTGGCGAATAGATGTGAATTCATAATGTTTACTCCTCCAGGTGTGCCTGTGCATATTAATATATATATATATATGGTAAGATAGAGAGGTTGTGTTAGTCCACAGATGCAACATTCAATAAATTGAATGTTGCAATACTTGGTGATACCTTTTTTTATCTGAACTAACAGTCAGTTTAGATAAACAAGCTTTCAAGAGGTTTGTCCTTTCTTTATCAAGTGTTGCTCCAGACTTGGTAAAGGGAGGACAAACCTCTCGAAAGCTTGTCTATCTAAACTGACTGTTAGTCCAATAAAAAAGGTATCACCAAGTACTGCAACATTCAATTATATATATATAGATATATAATATGCCTGTGAATATATATATATATATAGATATATTTTCACAGGCCTACTATATATATTTTACATATAGTTCTTATCTTTAAAGGGAAGCACATCAGTCTACCATTTTCAAGGATTAGCTCTATTGTCTTTCATTTAAAATTAGAGCTTTCCAAGGACGCTATTTAAGAAAGTCGGAAAGACCGGTAACGGTCTTTCTGACTTTCCTGCGGTCCCAATTTCCACATTAAGGAAATCGGTATTTTTCGATTTCCATAATCTGGAAATCAGATATTTGTACCGAAATTATCCGTAGCCATTATAATATATGGCTACGGATCAGTACAAATACCCAATTTCCATATTATGGTAATCGAGAAACACCGATTTCCATAATGTGGAAATCGGGACTGCCCATATTAAGGACGAAAAGACTCCGGTGGAGTCTTTTCGGGCTTAATAAATACCGCCCCAAGAATCTACTAAGATGAGAAGGTTAATGAGAAATAAATGTCAGAGTCTTGGGTACTAACTTTTGTTGATGCATGTGGAAATAAACATTATAGGCAAAATTTAATAAGGTGTTTTCAGCTGTTTTTGGCAATTTTTTTGACCAATTTTTTTTTCTGCAACCAGGTGAATACATGTATTAGTACAAAAATTGAAAAATTAGATGAAAAACAGGCAAAAATGGTCAAAAAATGAGTGAAAACACCTTAATAAATTTCGCCTAATGTAACGTGATCAGAGGAATTTATGATTGGGAGCATTTGTAGTAAAATGCAAAATATGATCATTTATGAGAATGAGGAGAATGACTGCACCTCTCTTTTTTTAAGCATAAGAAGCTCCTAAACAATCTCAGACCCATTCATTTTTTGTACGCAGACAATGATTGTTTGATGTTTCTGTAAGTTTCTGTAAAATTTTCTTGCTTTTTCACTGGGGAGTTAAAAGTCTGATCATTCTAAGACACTGTAGTTATTTCAAAAATATGATTGAAAATTAGAAATCTTAGATTGTAAAATTGCAGATTACTTTGTTTATTGAACCCACACAAACCAACAAAGGCCTCTTTGCTAAGAAAGTGAGTATAATGTTCCTTTCCAGTACTGTGTATTTCAAAGTTTCTTTTAAAAATATATTTTGATCAGAATTAAAAATATTAATTCATCTATATTTAATTCCCCTTCCTAATTTTCTTTCTGTATGCATCCCTAATATATTTAAGTAGACATACATGAAAATTCAATGAATATAAACTATTTATTGAATATCCAACTGTAATCATTAAAATGATTCTATTCATAATTACTTATTTCAGTCAAAATCCCATCAGGTCAAACATAAAAGGCTAAGTAATCGAAATAACTTATAGCATAATCTGAGAGGAAGGCTTCTTTCCTTTGAAATTGTTATATATTTAATTTACTATTTTTAAAAAAAACTGAAGATTATAAATATACTGACTAGGTAACTTTCAGCAAATCCTCTGTATATAAGATAATCCAATTTAAGCGGTTTTAATTATGGTTAAAGTATTATATTACCATAGTACAATATGTTGAATACCATACTTAACAGATCAAAACTTGTTGATGATTGGAGCATTAAGATGGTTTGTTATGTACAGTGTTGCATTAAATGGAGCATTCTGGAATCATTCTGTCTTCTTTTATTTAATATGCAGATTTTTTACATCTGTCAAGATTTTTAAGTGAAGGTTTTGACTGAACATTTATAACTAAATTTCATTTACTTACAAAATACTTATGCGCAATTTACTTGGGTTTCTTTAAACATATACATCTGTTTAAAAATGAGTTTGTTTTACAACTGAAAAATGTAAATATGTTATTACAGAGAGAAGAAGAGTACTGGTGAAATAAGGAAAATGCATCCCTTTAAAAGGACCGGCCAAATAATGAATATTTTCCCACAAGCCTTGATATTATCAAAGTTCCAATATGTGTTATAATTTGGCTAACTTCATGCACTTTCCTCATTTTTTTACTTGCATTAAGGGGGTTCTGTACGATTAATAATGGCATGAAAGTAAGGATTCAAATTAAATAAATAAAAATAAATCCTGGATAATCACTTGTCTCCCTGCAGCGGAATCTAAGCAACAACCCCAGGTACACCCTCCACTGTAACAGAGTAGTTTACAAGGAGGTAGTAAATCAGATGCCTTATAACAAGGAATGTGAATCCCTCAAACAATAGCCAGTGTATTGCTATTTTGACCCAGTCGATTGGTGGTTAACAGCTCTCTGACAGATTTTCATGCAAAATAATTCTAAACCAGGAAGTTATAGTCAAAATCAGTATGACCTGGGATTGTAAATGACTATTCACAATAAATAATGCTCTATTTGTGAACAGCAAGAACAGTTATGAATTTTAAGGCAGAGATACCCCTTTTTCAGCAGTAGTTCAAGTTTCCCCAGAAAAACTGGAAGAACTCCATAGTCAGCCCATCATTTATAAGAGTATGTATATTTGTACTTAAATGTGATAAAACATTAATATTATTATAATATAACATTTCCTGAAAAGCACTATTTCAAAATGCAAAAATTAAAGGTGAAATGTAGGTGAGCTGAATTTGTCATTGAACACTTTGTGATAGGTTTCATTTTAGAGGATTCAAGCACAATCAAATTAGATAACTCAATATAAATATATCTCCAGGCCTATAACAAACTACTGTTAACACAACAGAATATCCCATTCACTTAGGTCAAATAACAAAGAAAGAGCTTTGCATACATAATCTGACAAAGGCATCCCATAGTACAGCTTTAATAATAATAAAAATAATAATATGTATTATTATATGTGAATGATTGAATGAATAATACTTTTTTTTAATAACAGTAGATGACTGTTGCTAGTGTTATCTCCATGTGACATATTCAGTCACAGTAGGAATCTGAAACAGAAAAAGAGCGCAAACAAGCAATAATAGTGCCTTATCAAAACAACAATCTCCATCAGAGTCCGGAAAAAGAATCCAAAGGATTAAAGATGTAAATGGGTGCAAAGAAAGTCACCACCAATATTTCAGTGCTGAAATCAAAAACCCCAATATTGGGGAGGTTCACCAGAACCAAATGAATACAAACACTCTCAATTCCAATCTTGTGCCAGAATCAGTTATTACACAGCTTGTAATATCTCCAATGAGATCACTAGGGTACTTCCAAACATCAAAACGGGTCAAAGCAGCACGTACATTTAGCGTTGCATAAAAACGAATAAAAACATCTCCATAGTGTAAAAAGTTTAAATATTTTTACTTAAAACGGATGGTTATATTATACTCACAAACAATATGCGCTTTATATAATTGTCATAAGCAGTACAACAGGCTTCTTATATTCAGTCACAGAAAAAAGGTCATTTTTAAGGTTTTGAACATTACCATATGTTCTTTTTTATTCTATACATTTTTTGTTTTAGTCATTATTCTGTAGATGGTAACACAACCCAGAAATACAGCACACAAATTGACTGTTTTGAATTATAAAGTGGCAATTGTGTTTCTATTTTTATTGACTTTCTGTATCAACATATGATCAATGTTTTCAAGTTTGTAGAAAAATATTTTACAAGCCTTATTTTTTCCTTATATCCAACATGGTTTTTACATACTACAACGTGTCTGGGTTATATTACAGAGCTGCTACCCAACATCTCATTCGCCCTTTCTAACTGCCTCAAGTTAGGATTAGATGAGGCAGAGATCTGATCTATACTGTCCATTCTTGCGAATAGGAGAGACACAACTATTACTTTTAGCCAAATTATTTTATAAGTGGGGAATGGTTAGGTCCTAAATGGGCGGAGCCTCAGCTGACAGGTGCCTTAGCATAATCCAGAACTAGGCTGCTCAGAAACTAGTCATACAGACAACCGGGTCAGATATACCTAGCAATCCTCCAGGTAGGGAGTTTCTGTAAGTACCCATTATAAAGAACCAGATATATACTACCCGGACCATTCCTACCACAGGGCCATTTGACCAGGGATTTTTAATTCAACTTAAACAAAATTGAAAAACAGTATGGCAATAAACACCTTTCAATCTTATGAACAAAAACAAATGAACAATAAAGTTTAACCATTTTTGTTTTTATTTTAATTAATTAATGAAGGAAGTTTATAAGAATTTTACACAACACAACAAACATTGCATTGGAGTAGTGAGCCAGTATCTTTCTTCCTTTTCCAGTTTCTCTCTAAAGTATAGTGTGAAGGCTATTATTTGAAAGGAGTTATTATTAAAGGACCAGAAAAAGCTCATTGTTGGATTGGCATGACAATTAGTCATACATAGTACTGGTAAGCAAGTTGAATTACTGATTTATCTGTTAAGTAAACAAACCTTTACCTAGTCCTGTTGTTTCCTGTATAACTGTTGACTGCAACCAGTTGTGAAAGAGCTAACATAAGCTAATAAAAAATCAGGAATTCAAGCATTACATGGGAATACATGCCATGCCAATCCAAATAAAAAAAACATTTATTAGTATTACTGGTTCTTTAAAAGAGAGTTCTGGGGTTGCATATGAATTTTGATCAAAGGGAAATTCAGATTCTTTACTTTTTGTTTTGAATCAATTTTGATGGATCTTTCATCACATTCTACCATTTCACTTCAGATGATTTTATTTGATTTACACTAAAAAAAATTTCTGCTTCTTCTTGAAATTAAGTATACATTATGTATGTATGTATGTATGTATAATTTTATTTATAAAGCGCCACAAATTTACGCAGCGCTGTACAATTCAGCAGTGCAAATATAAGACAGACATGGGTAAAGTGCATTACACAATACAAGTAAAATATCACAAGGATACATCACTTTAATTGCCAGGTTCTAGTTGACACAAGAGGTTGGAGGTTCCTGCCCCTTAGAGTTTACAATCTAAATTGAATCTACATTATGTACTAGTTCTCTCGTGGCCATGGGTGGAACAGGAAAAATACTAACCAGTGTAGAAGGGTTGCCAGGTGAGATGGAGCAGTAGTCAAAAGTCAATAAAGCCTGTATTCTGGGAATGAGTGAGTCCATTACCTTGAGACTCTTGATCTGTTATTGTGAGATAATGGAAGATCAGTACTGCTAAGGTCATATCAAACTCATCTAATTGTACTTGATCTTTATGTGCTTTTAGGAAACCATTTTATAAAGTGTTTGTTTCAATATCAACCTCCTATTTGCACACTTTTCATTCAAGTGAACTTTTTTATCTATATTAAAGCATGGAAGATACCTGTTAAAAATGTTAAGGGCCAGGCAGTTCTCCTTGGCTGAGGTACCGTCTTGCTAGATGAATTTTAAAATAGATGCAAAGAAAGTCAGGATCCTTGAGAATTCCACAGATTTATAAAATAAAGTTGAATTATCATATTAATTTTCTTTATCATTCCAATAAAATAATGCTACATGCTAATTACATGTACAAAAAAACATGTACACACACACACTCACACATATAAACACACACACACACAGTCATTTTGTTTGTTTATGGTAATATAAATAGTGATGTGCAGTTCTTCCCACTTTTATGTAGCTGCATGTATATTTAGAATATATTTTTTCATTGCTTTTTACATTAACAAAATGAATACAACTTATATAAAGCCAATCTGACTAATGCATTGTTGGCTTCTGCAGACTGAATAATAGTTCAACTTAGTGCTGAATCAACTGGTTCTAAATAACCTTACAGACCCTGAATGATTTTATTACTGGTTATTTGTGCAACCTCTTAGCAAACATTTTACATACTTTTGTGTGATCCACACCATCTTTTGTAGTGGATATTATCAATATATTATTAAAATTTATACTAAGTTCGTTCTAAATAAAGTTGTTGAAATTACTTTATGCAAATACTACAGGAGGTATGAAAAAATTTCTAAGAATCCAAAATTCCATGTCAAGAACTTACTTGACTTGTCATATTTTGGTAGTTAGATTTGGTCTTATTAGAGTATATTTTATTAAAAAATCTTGACCTGCCACTTTTGGTATATTTCGACATCATTAGAAAAATGAATAGGTGTCCAGATAGGCTATGGATTGATTTAATCAACTAAGGAAAGGTATAATTAATTACTTAAATTTGCTCTACAGAGATTATTATAAAGAAAATTCTAAAATGCAATTCTCTGTATTCAATATAAGAGTATTTCATTTAGTGCTCCTTTAAGAGAAAACAGTTTAATAATGTGCAAAGCCAAAAGTAAAAATGAATAAAACTCTATGGGCAGGGACCTCCAACCTCTTGTGTCATCCACAACCTAGCACTTAAGTGAAATATCCTTGTGATACTTGTATTGTTTATTGCACTTTTCCCATGTCTGTATTGTATTTGTGCTGTTTAATTGTACAGCGCTGCATAAATTTGTGGCGCTTTATAAATAAAATTATACATACATAATAAAAGTATTACAATGAAACAAAACTATTGCGCAATAGTTTAATGACTTGTGTATTGAAAACAAGTTTTCCGCATGATGGTACCTCAGGATTAGCATCTTTAACAATGTCATACACTGAATGGTTCTATGCCTCTGTGACAAATGCAATTGTCCTTTCAAGTTAGTCACTACCTCTTGCACAAATGTTTTAACAGTGTTAGTAATGCTGATGGAGTGTCTAAAATACCTATTGCAAGACCTAGATCACCTTTTTGTGCTTAGGGATGTTTTCTATCCTTTTATAAATAACTTAAGGTTTTATTTGAAAGGTAACAATCTTCAAGGTTACATGTGGCAAGGTAATTGCATACAAACGGGTAAAACTAACATGTAACCTTGCAAAAGTAAACTGCAATAAATTCATGCATCTATGGAACAGTTTACATGCTGATAAATATGCTCATTAGTGTTGTGAGGAAAGTTTACTGTGCCTTGGTTTGAATAAGCACTTATGGCACTTTTCCATTGATAGAAGATAAAAAAATATCGATCGAAATGTTTTGATCGGAAAAAAATCGTTCGAAAAGTATCAATCGATATCTTTTGATTGGGCACCTATTTTTTTACATCAATAAAACTCAAGAAGGTCGAAATTGAACCTTCTCGATCTTTCTAAATTTTGCTTTAAAAATAAATATAACACTTTGTAAATACATCTTAGAATTTTTAGAAGCATAAATTGACATATTGGGCGAAATTTAATAAGATCGAAAATTGGCCGAATTTTCGATTTGTGCCAAATCGAAAAAGTCGGAGGTGCGATTTTTCGACCGAAAAAGTTGCGGTCGCGG
>JAKJJM010070451.1:0-11045 GCA_021901965.1 Pipa carvalhoi
CTGCCATCAGAAATCATGCCCCTCCCCCCCCCCCACATACACCACCTGACAAATAGGGCATTGTAAAATATTTGAATTGTGTCATTACACTGCTCAGTAGCCAGTAAGCCATTGGTTTTATTAGACAGCATTCAGATGCCTACATATGACTGCCTGGGTCCCTCTGGTTCACTGAACTGATAGGGCCCCCACAGCATTACCCCCGGTACCCCCTGTTGTCAGCCGTGCCTATCACACAGAGATTCTAACACCTGACAGAAAAGCAAGTTAATAAAAATGCTGGAATACCTACCAACGAGTCACCAAAGGGCTGATAAATCCATAGTGGGATAAGATGCACATAAATGTACCTAGTTCCATGTCTACGCTATTGCCTAGTATTACTATGTATGAAGAATACTCAGGGCGAAATTTATTTAAGTCAGAAAGACCGCTATCGGTCTTTCCAACATTCTTGCGGGATGCGATCTCGCAAGATCCTCCCGCAAGAATTTCGATTTCCGTATTCTGGAAATCGGGTCTTAGTAGTCATAGAAGTTATGGCTACTTTTCGGTCGAAATACCCGATTTCCAGAATACGGAAATTAAAATTCCCGCGGGAGGATCTCGCAAGATCATCTCCCATGAGAATCCCCCAAGCTTAAGCCCGAAAAGACTCGAATCCGAGCATTCGAGTCTTTTTGGGCTTAATAAACTTCGCCCATAGAATACAATACAAGAATACAAGAATTGTAAGCCCCATCTCAAACATACTGTTACTCAAGAAAGGACCTTGTTTTACTCTAGTCGATATAATTTCCTTAAAATAAGCATTGACATAGCTCATCGAAAGTAGCGATTTACAACAAAAACAGCAGCATATCCAAATCGAACAACACTAACCAAAATGTACGTACAGGCAGCAGCTGTACAGAGAGAGAGAGAGAATCGAGTAAACAAGATGGGTTTGGGTATTTTTAGACTGAGAACTCAAACTGTGTTTTCTGTTCAACCACAAATTACTGTGACAGTTTCAGCGAATTCCTCACCATCAGGATCTTTCACAACTCTTATTGCCAGAAGGTAATCAGATAAATGCTAGGAGAAGAACTGGTAGCTTTTGTGTTTACTGAAACAAAGTCAGAAATAACTACAAGCGAACATTAAACAAGTAAATACTACACCGAGATGATGAAAACATTGTTTAGGTTAATCAGCCGGAGCAACATACATTTTAAATGAATGTTAAATTAGCTCTGTTGGCAAATGGTTAGTACGGAGCAATGTTTCTTTTCAAATGAAATGGAAAAGCTCTGTTATAAGTTATAAAGCTTTATTGTAGTATATTATGTCATGCAAAGCTTCTATACTATGCAGTGAGTTATCTTGTATGTTCTTATTGAAATGTACAGTGCCAGGGAAGATGCTGGCCCTATATAAATCCTTAATAACAACAACACAACAGTTATAGTTCAGATGCTACATTTTTAACGTCAAAAGTATCCTTCTTTTGGCAGGACAGTTAGATTTTTTGCCACCTAAAATGGATGAGGCTTGCCAGGTGTTATGGGTATTAGCTTGCAAAACTACTCAGATGGTTTGACACTGGCTGAATTCAGGACGGGAAATTTAAAGGGGAACTATAGTGTTAAATGATACTTACCTGATCGATCTAGCAGCAGTACATGATCTGGGCATGTGCAGTCGGTTAGTTTTGCCGAAATTCAGGGAGGCGGGTCAATGTGGTGGACCGACGTCACTTACATAGACTCGGAAGTGAGCAGAGCTGCAATGTATTCATCTGACAATCCTCAGTACTCCGTGTACTGGTCCTAGATCAATCAGGTAAGTATGGTTTACCACTACAGTTCCCCTACAGTTCTCCTAACCCCCCATGAGAGGGTATGGTCTTTGTTACAAAGGGTATCCCCAGCTCATGGCCCTGAGACAGCTACCCTCTGGAGAAGCATGCCGCAAGAAGCTGATGAGTAGAAGGTAACTCTGGAGTAATTGGTTCCGGTGAGGCAGAATAACTGGGTCAGAAGCAGGATGAGGTCAGGCTGGCAGAAAACAAGCAAAGTCAAGTAAACAGGCCAAAGGTCAAAATTAAAGAAATTCTGAATACAGAGCGCACCTAGGAACACAGACAAGCAGGAACCTATAATTGCAACTGAAATCCATTTATATACAGACATCTGCAGGGATTGGCTGGCAGACTGCTTCTACATAGGTAGAATCAGGTCCCAGAAGATTCAAGACACATGTGCATGGTGTAAACAAGAACAAGGCATAGACAGGTTCGGGAACTTAAAACCCAAAAGAAGGGAAGGCATAGCAAAGTCTCCTGTGGCTGACTTGTAAGTTTACTAACTATGAACAAGGAATTCATGGTATGAATCTCAAGGCCAGGTCAACTGGTGCATTACACCAGGAATAGGTGGGATTTAGATGGAAAGAAAGGAGAAGTTAAACCAAACACAAGGCAGGATTGCGCAGGTTTTTGTATTTCAAATGATACAAACTATACAAAGTAACATCACTGATGGTTAACTGGAAGCCCAGTGTGGATCATGTAAATAGCAGCTCTATGAGAAATCAATCAGCTCCAGTTGATAATGTGAGACTCTTCTGACCCAATTAATAGCAGTAGCAGAGCAACTAAAGGCTCAGGGGTCCTACTGCAAAACTATACCCTATATCAGTAGTTCTCAACCTTTTTATTGTCCCGACCCTTTAGTACAATCCCCCGTGATTTGGCGACCCCCATTCATTAATTATTATTGGGCGACCCCGTTCAATCCCTATATTTCAGGAGATCTTAGGCGACCCCTGGCAAATCCGTCATTCGACCCCCCAACAGGGTCGCGACCCACAGATTAAGAGCCACTGCCCTATATGCTTTATAAAACCATAAGCTTAACAACACAGTCTTTAGAATAAAAAAAGGTTTTATTTGTGCTTAAAATGAATGCGGAATAGTGTGTTGTGAACTAAACTTTATTTTTGCAAGAGCTGCAATCGCAAATGAAAAATAAAAAAACCTTTAACTTCTAGGTTGCAGATTTCCAAGCTAAAATAACGCTGTCATTGTGGATATTTCAATAGTTTTTCCCCCTCAAATTATGATATAAAAGTGATCTGATTTGTAGAGCCGCGATGTAAACTTTCCCTTGCTATTTGGATTAGCGTGGCACTTCTTTAAATTCAGCATTTGTAAAAATGTTATCTTTGAAGTTAAATTCATGAATTGTATCGCTTTCTGTCTCTTTTTATCTTTACAGATCAAAGCCATATTTTGTTAGACAGACCTCACCCAATCCGATTATTATCTATGGTGCTGTAGATAACACATATTCAGTAAGTGTGTCCAGAAGCCCAATCTTTAAAGCTAAATAACTAAATATCATACTTTATAGACACAGTTTAGAATTTTTGGAACCCCAGATTGGACATATAGTAACTATAATGCATCTGAGGCATACTCATTTTTTTGTGTTCTTTTAAACAGAATGATAAGCAGTATTCAGTTCACAAGGTGCCCTGTTTGTCCCCATAGAACTCTTATTTTGTGGTGACAAGTCCACGTAAATGGGTATAGATAAGAGCAATGCTCTAACTATTCACACAAAAACCACTCTTTGGCACTTATTGGTTGCGGAATTGTCATTAAGTAGAGTCTGTGATGATTCAAACAGCGCATAAACAGACAGAAATGTTGCAAATTCAGTAATCATAAGAAACAGTAAAGTCCCACATCCAAATTTTGCAGCTGTAAATGATACCAATGTCTTTTAGCTCTATAACTTAGCCAGTGTGCTGATAATGTACTTGTGTTTAGGAGATAAATAGCCTATTTCATTCATTAGCCCTAATTATGTATTCTACCATTTGAGCTTGTAATTAGGGCTTTTTTTTTTGTTAAGCAATTCTAGGAATCCCTTGTTCTGGCCTTTTTCCGACCTACCCTTTGAGAAATAATGAAGAGGGAGAGAGAAACTTTTTTTTGCTCTTAAATGGCAGTGACCACTGCACACAAAAATACGATTGTTTATTCACATGAGATTATGAATGCTGGTCTTGTCTAGTATTTACAATATCATCGCTGGATCCTCTTATAGGGTCTTTGGTAAAGGCTTACAGCATGAAGATCTTGCGACTGTTGCTTGAACTACAAGTTCTGACTGAACTACAAATCCCAGAATGTCCTTAACAAAAATTGTAGAATTCTATTTTAACAATCTTTGAAAATTCTAGAATATCATTGCTGTGCAACACCATAAACTACTGTGTTCAGTATAATGGAATGGAAGGGGCACCTGCAGTTGAAATACACATTCCCCTTTTGGTTCCTGACATTGCGTCAGATTACATGTAGAAATTCTTGAACAATGTATGAAAATATGGCGATCGCAACAAGAAGAAACCATTGTGTTTTGACCTAACCGCATATGCTATTTGATTGTATATTCACCTGAAAATTTTTTTATTGACCTTGCTTTAGTTTGACTTTTCCACAACTGAAGGTTTTTGTTAGTCTAGAACCACATCAAAAACAATGGTTGAAGAAAAAAGGGGAACGGGTTATTTTATCTCTTGAAAACTAGGTTACATATTGAAGAAAATTCGGCAATAAATCCTGAAGCAGAAATCTTGTTGACATCTCTCCAGTGAATTAAATAAGTCAAGACCCATTTTTCTAACCTAAAAGGAAACTCATTTTGAGTCCATTTCCACCCCCTCCAGCCCATATAATAAGTCACTGCAGTTCTAGTTGAAGGTAAAATAAATTTAAGATGCACATCTCAGCAATTTGAAAAGATACAGGACATTATTGACTAAAGGATGAATTCACCTATTGAATTGACCGTGCTACAATTCAAGTCACATCTCCAAAATAGTCGCAAATTCACTTCTCATTATTGATTAAGCGGCGATTAGTCTTGTCAAACAATTGGACGGTGACAATCACTGTCAGATGCTTTGTGTGGCATAGCCAGATAGAAGTAGAAAGTGGAGACCTGTCATCAACCCCCCAATTTGCCACTCTGAAGTAATGAAGTCAAACAGGTGAATTCAAAGCAGTACACCTAGGGCCAGATTCCATAACCTCCAAACTCCTGTGGAAATACTTTTGCGAAAGTAGAAGTACTTGTGCACACGCATGCAAAGTAATGCGAAGTGCTCCGTAAGATCACAATTATTGTAGTCGCCCCAAATTGGACTTTGCAGAGTTTGCTCAATAAGTGAACATGAGGAAGTGGCAAATAGATGCAAATTCAGAGCTTTAAGTCAATAAGGCCCTAAGTCGTCACATAATTATTTTCCGTTCAAATCTCATTCTATAAACAAGTTTCAGCCCCTTTTACACTACAGATATTGGTGTGGGCTCATTGAACCTACTTATGTGGCCTGACTACAAGCAGATTACATTTTATTCTATGGTACTTGCATTCGTGTATTTACAATATAAGATCCCCGATAAATACCAGGGTTTCAAATTCTATTAAATATGGACATTTCTTTTAGACTTGACTGACAGGTAAAGAAAATGTTTTAGAGACTAAGGGCAATGGCAGATGGGGCATTACAGACAACATCAAAATGGTAACTCAATGGTAGGAACGCAACCCACTGATTTCAATTGCAGCTGCATCAGAGTGAGTAGCAACAAGTACTCTAGAGCATAATAATACTGAATAATAATATTCCCACGTAAATTCTCGGGGATGGTCAGCATTGAAACCACACAGCAAGAGTGCCTATGAATAAAATAAATGATATTATTTACAGACACAAATGAGCAGTGCCAAAAAGGGAAAAATATAACAAACCACATCAAAAAGAATATACAACAGAAAGATACTAAGTCAACTGCACCAAAGCAACAATCTGAAGAAGTATAAAAGCAACAATTCCAATTAGAGTGAAACCAAACCAACACAAAAAAATCTAAAATATTAGTAAAATACAACAATGCAAAGAAACAACTCCTTCAAAGAATAGACATCAAAACAATCAAACAATAATTCAACAATACAGAACCACCGTAGAGCTGCCCACGCCTGAATTAAGTTCTTCCTCGCTCAGTCAGCCTTTTTCCCCCCCAAGATATTCCAAATCTTCTTTGAATTCCCTTCCTTAGATTCTCCAACCTCTCAGATCTTCTATCCTCCCACCTTTATCTTATGTGACCCCAGCCAAAGCTTTTTGTACTAAATTCTCGCATAGGAGCTATGAACTCCCTATCTCACTGGTTCCAAACAAATCTAATTCTACCTCCAAATTCTGTTTGATATTAATGATATCTCCTCCCTCTGTATGCCCACAGGAATCAGGCCGATCTTCCGATAATTAACATTTTACAGTTCCTTGTTTACACCTAACTGATTCAAGTGGAGACATGCAGCCTAGTCGTTATAACACCTGGAATTTGCAATTAGGAAAAACACCCAGAAGCCTTTGAAATGTAATACATCAGAAACATTTCTCTGGGCATCCTGATTACTAAGGCAAAAGAGGTTTTCTAATACTATCACTTAACCCTGTCAATCTGGTTTCAAACTGCATTCAGACCTTTTTCATCTATACCAGCGGTCGGCAAACCCCGGCTCTAGAGCCACATGTGGCTCTTTAGGTGCCGCGTTCTGGCTCTGAGATGGGGTTTTGGTTCCTCCCACCCGCCCATGACTTCCGACGCTTAGTATTGTAAGCGTCAGCAGGTCATGTGATCGGGATTGGCGCTCCGCCCCCCTTTGCGGCTCCACACTAAGCAGTCCTGGAGGAGGAGGGAGCGAAATGGCTCCCTCCTCAATAAAGTTTGCCGACCGCTGATCTATACCAAAAAAAAACATGCATCTAACTTTGCCTATGTGTGACTGAATAATGAAACTAGATTGTAAGCACTACGGGGCAGGGACCAAAGTGAATGATAAGGGCAGTGCGGTGGCTCAGTGGTTAACACTGCTGGCTTGCAGCGCTGAGGTTCTGGGTTCAATTCCACGCTGGACTTCATCTGCATGGAGTTTGTATGTTCTCCCCACACCTGTGTGGGTTTCCTCCGGGCACTCCAGTGTCCTTCCACATTCCAAAATCATACATCTGTGTGCGATTGACTGAATAGAGAAACTAGATTGTAAGCTCTATGGGGCAGGAACTGAAGTGAATGAAGAATCTCTGTAAAGTGCTGCGTAATATGCCAGCGCTATATAAATACAATACCAAAAAAAATGAATCTCTGTAAAGCACTGCGTAATATATCAGCACTATATAAATGAATCATTACAATATAATATAAAGTGATTCTCCACTGGTTTACAATTCAGCTAACACACAAGATCACATATCTATTAAACTACATACGAGATTATATATCTATTGAATTGCATAAGATTTTACCCATACGTACCCATCAAATGAACATTTTTATTGTACACCATATCTGTGTATATCTTACACTAACAATGGCTATGTTGCAACAACTGTGGGCCAGATTCCGTAAGGTCCGACGCCTTGCAAACAGAGCGGTAGAGCGGCCGCTCTGTTCGCCTGCTCTTGAAGTGCATGAAGCGCGACCGCGACTATTTGAGAGGCGCGCCTCATGCACTTCGCGGAAATGCCTTCGCAAAGGCATTTCCGCAAGGCTTAGGACCTTACGGAATCTGGCCCTGTGTCAGCAGATCAAATTGGGCACAATCACATTCAACATCAGAGGAGCTCAGTATACACCCAAGGCACCTGTAAGCGCTTACCATTTCACAAGACATCACAGAGAAAGTAGCATGCAGAGTGTGGAAACAGAAGCCAAGTTTTCAGAATGTATCATTTAAAGGATTCTTGTTTTAAAGAAAGCAAGCTTTGGTTATGTGTTATAGCGTGACAGCTTACTGACATTGACATGCACCCAGTCATGGATGGGTTGACTTAATACAGTGCCTGATGGCGGACTCTTTGCATCTGTCCTGACGCATCTGGATGCGGAAAATTAAACTAAGCTTTTCAGTTGCCCAAAGATCAAGGTTGTTACAAAGGAATGATCTGTTCGGTTACAAATTCAAGATCTTTCCTGGAAGCTTCAAAATGGAGGAAAGTTACAGGAAAATTCCAATTTTTTTCTCTTTGATATGTTATAGCTAAATAACCCAGATGTTTCAAATAATGAACACAGCTGTGTGATATCATCTCTGTTTATTTTCCACTAAATGAATTGGTCTTATTGGTTTATTTTATTTAAAGGAACACTAACATCACAAAAAAGGACTCCTAATGCAATTGCGTATATAAACACCGATAGCAGTGGTTCTCAACCTATTGATTGCCATGACTCTTTAGTGCAATTCTCCGAGATTTGGCGACCCCAATAACAAGCCAGTCGCAATAGACTGCTACTGTCCCAAATATTCACTATAGCAGTGGTTCTCCACCTTTTGAGAACCGCAACCCCCGCAATGATGTCATCGCGGGGGTGTGCCACGTCATGTGATGACGTTGTGGTCAAACCTCATCACGTACGCGCGTCACGTGATGACGTTCAACCGCAACGTCATCACGCAAACACCCCTATATAAAGGGACCTGCGGAGCCAGATAGCTGATCGGCGGTTCGGCGACCCCTGTGAGACGGTGGCTCAACCCCCTATAGGAATTTAAATTTGTGGTGGTTGCGGATTTGCTATGGGAATCCGCTGTTTGAGAATTCGATTCCAGTGGTCTTAGGCGACCCCTGGCAAATCCTTATTCGATCCCGATGAGGTCGCAACCCCTAGGTTGAGAACCGCTGACCTATGGGAATGTAGTCAAACTGACAGGAAATGGTAAAAACGCAACACGTTGCTTTAAAATTGTATGGGCCCCGAGTCTCCATTTCTGGAGATGCTATAATACATTTCATATTAAGAGACTGAATGGGCCATAAGATTTTAGCTACAAGAGATCAAAGTCCTCTTTACTTTAAATTAGAAAATCAACTGCAAGGGCAGCAGGTTAAATACCCCTGAACTAGAGGCACAATGTACACAATAAACATCGGCATATCCTTACCTACTGCTCACCTGCTTGTTACTGTATTCACAATCCACTGAGAGCAGGGCAGGAAGTACACAAAGCTTACTATTCTTTATCTGCAAATATCCTACTCGTACACCGACAATGACATACCCTATTTGTGCTATAAGTACAATTTGTAAAAATAAGCGTGTGTTTGTGTCTGTTCCTTAGCACTGGGGCAAGTAATCTGCAGCACCCCAATAGTTGATTCCTTTTGCAGTTCACAGATTTTCGATACCTTGACCCACTAGTTCACAGATCCCCTTCCAATCTGTGGCTGTTGGTGGATGCTAGGGTTTGTAGTTCAACAATAGATATCGAGCAAAAAGTTGTCAGTTTCTGTATTATATTCTCAGTTCATCCACACACCAGAACCTTAGTGGTTACCACTGTAATTCATATGTTCTGTTAGTTCCCTTGAGGCATAAACATAATAGCGGTGTATTAGGACACCTTAATGGCACCTTAATGCTATATCACACTGAGCACTCTCTGATGTCACTTTAACGTCTCCTTATACACTGTGGGTTGGGTGAAAGAAATCTATTATAGTATTGGCGTCTTTCCCTGAAACCCTAGATACTTTATAATGAATTGTATTTTATTTCACACCGTAGTTGTCCTTTGTTCTTGAATAATGTTCTCACCAGTGTGTGGCCTTGATTAATCCTTCACAAGGTAACTCTTTATCTGGTATTTTTCAGAGGTCCCCAAATGTCAGCCAAAGTAAATCTTTGTAGTACAAACTCTGCATCAGCCAACAGAATGACCTTCCTGGGGTTTTTCAGCATACATCTAGCTCTTAACCCTATGGTTACCTTTCTCTTTAGTGCAGCTGACTAGTGAATGGTGGCTATGATATAACATTATATATATCAGTGCAGCCGACTAGTGAATGGTGCCTATGATATAACTAATATATATATATATATATATATATATATATATATATATATATATATATATATGCTACAGACAATGCTTACAGCCCCGTGTTAGACCAAACAATCATTTAGAGTTAAAAGTAAATATAAAAAGTTTCGAAATAACCTAAAATGTGGAACAGAAAAACATGAAGTTTAGTCTGTTTTTCCTAGTCTTTCATATCTCTCCGACATATGTCAAGTTGATACACAAGTGTGTACATAACACTAATGCAACGCTTTCATAAGATGTTACATAAAGTAATTTATATAATTACTGTGCTGCAGTGGGTAAACTCAATATATATGAATCCCTGAAGAACTTTGCTTTACTTGGAGATTACTTGTTAATTACATATCTCTATGCCAGGTAAACTTTAAGTGGCTGATGGCCATGCCATTCAATGGTGTCTAATATGTTACAACTGTCCCATAATGCTGCAAATGCTGTTCTCTGTGGTATTTAATTACATTAGCAGCAAATTTTGCTTTAAACTGCTAACTGTGGAGCTTAAAAGCGATACAGCCATGTAAAACATATGATTAAAAGATTAAGACACTTTGGTATATACTTTCACATTGCTCTTCAGCTAGCCAATCCCAAATGACATTATTGCCAGCCAATCCAATCTGCAGTTCAAATTGAGAGAGTTTTGGATTGGCTGCTCCGCTGAAACATAACTTCAAACAACAGCTGAAGAGTTTCTGGGGGTTATTGACTAAAGTCAGAATTGTCGCCTAAAGGTGCGAATTCGCCAGCTAACGACGATTGCACACTATCCAATAGATGGCTACTGTTGCAGTCACGACTTTACTATGGGAGTATTGTTTCGGCCGCGACTTTACTATTGTCGCATTAACGGATTTGCTATGGGAATCTGCTGTTTGAGAATTCGACACTCGAATTCTCACTTTAATCTATAACCCCCTCTAAGTTTACGATCGGGTAAGGGGAATGTTATGCTTGCAAATGAAGGATGGATTTTATTGAAATACATTCATTTATGGGGCTTAAGGTGTCAGAAAAACAAATATGAAATAAGACTGGAGTCTTTTTAAAGTTTCCCTCAATTGTATCTTATTATATATATATATATATATA
>JAKJJM010070456.1:0-10407 GCA_021901965.1 Pipa carvalhoi
TTAGGTCACCCCTTAATCTTCTTTTTTTTAGACTAAACAAGCCCAGTTTTGATAATCTTTCAGGGTACTGTATTTTACCCATTCCTTTTATTACTTTAGTAGCCGCCTTTAAACCCACTCAAGCTCAACCACATCTTTCTTGTACACTGGTGCATGATATGGTTTCTTGTGTAATGCAGCATAGTCAATCCAGCAGTAGTAAGATGCAGTTGTGTGGAGTCATGTGAATTCCCCCAGTGAAGTGCAATGTCTTCATCCGCACAATGTTCCACTAACTAATTAAGTGAATATTACTTTCCTTTCTGTGTCGCCCTAATCCCTAGTTCATGTTGTCCCTTGGTCACAGTCTTTATTGTCACTTTTGAGCATATAGTTGTCTTATGCAAAACAGGAGCCCTGCCATCAATCCCCTAGAGCAGCGGTTCTCAACCTTTAGAGAACCGCGACCCCGTGATGACGTCATTGTGGGGGGCGTGCCCGGCCATGTGATGACGGTGCGTCCAAACGTCATCATATGATGTGCGTACGTGATGACGTTGCGGCCAAACGTCATTATGTATGTGCGTCACATGATGACGTTTGGTCGCAACGTCATCACGCAACAACCTCTGCAGCGGTTCTGCGACCCCTGTGAAATGGTCGTGCGACCCCCAGGTTGAGAACCGCTGCCCTAAAACCAAACAGGCAAATTTGACACAGTACTTCTTCCTGAATTTGCTACTTTGACTGACTCTTGTTTGATGAATAAATGAAATACCTTTACATGTAAATTAATACAAAGAGCTCTGTAAGTCTGCATCCGCTGTGTCCTAATTGGAAGCAAATTCTCTGCATCACAGCATTTGAAGGATACATGAAGATTGGGAAGTGCCAAGTAGACAGTAGTTTGAACATTTATGCAACTATTCAGACTTAAAGAATAAACCCCTGAGTGTGGAAATAGGTGGGTTTAGGGCAGAATGGGATGGGGTTAAGGTGGAATGGGACAGAGTATGGAAAGTTCAAGAACAGGGCTGGTCAGCGTCTTCAATGCAGGGAGAACTTACAGATTTACCAGGAGACCCAAAATTTGATTAAGCAAATCCAGAGTTTATGGGTAAAATAAAGTTCACTAGCTATGCTTAGGACAGTTTTGGTGGTTGGAACACGTTATTGTAAGAAGGATGCAGCTGAAACTGGTGGGATTTGAACACTGAGGGGGTTATTGGCTAAAGTGTAAAGTGTGAATAGTCTCGTAAAGCTGTGAATTTGCCTCATATTTGGGTATCTAGCAAACTCTGCTTTGTGGTGAATTCACCAGCTAACGATGGTTGCACACTACACAATAGACTGCTAATGACGCAGTCACGACTTTACTATGGGATTTCTGACGCGGTTGCAGATTTTGCATGGGAATCGGCTGTTTAGTCAATAAGGAGTAGAGAATAAGGGCATAGTTGCCCAAAGTGATGTGAATTGATTTCGACAGGTGAATTTGCACTTTAGCCAATAACCCCCATAGTGGTGCTGACACTGAGTGGAGCTGCTCACTGCTCATAGTGCTAATTGCATCTTATGTTAGACTCCATATAAGCTTGAATGAATTGGAAATTAAGGTGCCAGTATAATGCACAAATGTACAGACTGGATAAATGAAATACTAATGGGTTTGACATGATAGTATTGAAGGATTTAAGGGTGATATTATGTAAATATATATTTCATACTTTTTGACACTGAAAAATAAAAAAAAAACTTGTACTGTAGTTAATTTTAACTGTAAATTAAAGAAACTTTTGTACAGTTCTGTAGAGTTTTTCATTTTGTCTTCGGGTTTGCACATTGCACTTAAACATCATGGAACACGACACATTACAATATATTTATATTTTATATCTGTTTTCAGAGAACTATATCTTATCATCTTCATATAACCGTTTTAACCCAGAAAATGCAAATGAAAAGAAAAAAGTGCATTAAGATTTTTTTAAAAGATAATTATAATTCTAGCAGGAATATCACCCTAACCCCACCTTTGCATACATTTGTTCTCTTGCTGAAAAGAGGGAATATATATGAACAGCTGTTTTTATCTGGGGCTTTCTCTTTAAAACAAGAGGCTCATGGGTAGTCATCCTGGCCTCCTGATGCAACCCTCTGTCCTTCCCCAGCACATCAGGAGATTCTAATTGACCCTGATGCACTGTTAGAACTCCAAATATCTTTAAAAAAATATATATTTGTAATGAATCATATGAATTATTTTTTTTATAGAACAAAAAAGAAACTCGCCTTCTAGTTCTTTTTTTATGATAGTTCCCCTTTAATTTTTCACATAGAAGTATTCCGGAAAAGAGGGTTTATTACTGACTAATTTACAACATCAGTAATGCCAGTAAAAGCAAAAAGAAATGTGTTTTAGAACAGCCTGGCAGTTATTCCAGCATAGTACTTGTAAAAATGTTTTCTTTGAAGGTAAATTCCTGATTTTTATTTCTTTGTTTGCTTTTCCTCTTTGCTGACTGCAGGCATCTCTTAACTGATAAGGCCTAGCCTAGTTCTATTGTTTTCTATGAAACATTACATAATATGTATTTATGAGATGTTCTATAAAAGATGACTGCGAAGATATCCATAACACAAAGCAATAAAAATCAGGAAATCAACTTCAAAGATAACATTTTATAATTACTTCATAAGAAAAAAGGCCATGCCAATTATGGTATCAGTTTTGTTTTTTCTGGTCGTTATTATTTAAATTAGCATGCAACTAAAAAATAAAATCCATAAAGGAGAATCCTTAAACTGCTCTGAAAAGCTGATAGTGTTTTTATTGTTCCTATGAATCCAAACCAAGTCTTTTTGCCAGCTATGTAAGTTACTTATTAAGGAATACTTAGAAATGTTTTTTAAATGTTGGCTGGCTGCTATGATTGCATACACTGTATGTTCTAACATACTCTCTATAATACTTTGTGGTGTATATTGGCGAATTAACACGTGATCTTGATATCTTTGGCTCATCTCATTGTATTGAACAGATCCGTGGACATCATGTGGCTCAGTTAGACCCTCTGGGAATTCTGGATGCAGACTTGGACTCATTTGTTCCCTCTGATCTGATCACTACTCTTGATAAACTGGGTGAGAATCCCATCCTATAATTTATTACTTAGTGCCTTTATATGTATGTATATTTATCCGTATGAAAAATTTCCAAAAATTATATCTATTTGACTTTTAGAAAATGGCAAAACATTATACTTTTTGGGGAGACCAGCAAAAAATGGATGGTGGTAAATGTATTGACATTGTTTTGCAAATGTGTTTCTCTGGTTCACCAATTAAAGCACATTTTTGGAGCAAAATTGAGCAGTTTGGCATTTTTCTGGTAAAAATTTTAATGCAAAAGCACAAAATAGGAGCCGTCGATTACGGTCACTTCCCTTGAAAATCATGATGTTCCAAATGCCTATTTTATTATAGATCTTGGGCAGCTGTTTGCCTGGGCTTATTTAAACATTTTTATACTGTACATAGGTATTAGCTTTCATCATGTTTAGCATGACTGGCCTCACTGTATGTTGTATTAAAGTAGTTACGTCACCATAACTGACTCCATCATTCCGACAGCTCAGATGCACATACACTTATACATTCTCATTATGCAATTAAGCACTTACCTGATAGAGCACTCTAATGCATGTCTTCATAATAGCGAAACTGCATTATACATCTGGACCGTTACAGAAAAATGGACCAAATCTGCGCAATTAGCCACTCAGGCACCTGAAAGAGGAAACAAATAGTAAACTTTAGTGTAAATATGTTCATGTAACTGACAAAGAAAACAAATGGGAAGCACTTGCACCCAACATAATTTATTTGAAGCAGCCCTGCTACTGGTAACAAAGCCTAAGCAGAGGCTTTATGGAGAGCAGAGCAGAAGGGCTTTAGCAGTGGCAGGCTGAGAAGGATGCAGGGGGTAGCAGTGCAGAAGAGCTACTGGTTCCCCTGAAAGTCTGGGCCTTGTTGCTGTTGCAGACCCCTTTTGTTCACTGATGTATTATAATGTCCAGAATGGAAAACAGATGGATTCCATGAGCAATGGGCAGATTGTAGATATTAGGAGCAAATTTACAACCCTTGTAAAAATTTTACTGACTGAAAACGGAAAGCCCATGTTTATACATTTACATAGATTACGCAGATAGAAATCCGCTAAAGGTTAATAGCTTCTGTTTTTGTTGCATTACCAGCACATTGGTTTTCACTGCAACAATGTGAAACAGAAAGTGTAAAACACTGTTTTAAAGGAGCTAATGGTTGTAAAAGGCCTCCTCAGATCCACTTGACATTTGATTTCTAGCAGAAAATCCACAGTGGTTCCAGTTTGTTGCACAGTGCTGTTACATAAATGTAAACATGCATAATGCATGGAAGCAACTTCTGCTTGTATATGCTCTCTGCAAAAAACAAAACAAAACAAAAACAAAAAACAGAGTGATTAAGGTCTGAAGGGTATGTACTGTATGCAGTAGTTTGTAAATCTCTCTCTGCACTCCCTACTGGGATATCTCCTCATCCAGAGCATGACTTGTCTGCATCAAGTAATAACATGTTTGTGTGGTTTAGAAATGATTGCATTGGTGCTACCATTAGTAACTTTGTACTGTAGCACTTTTGCCATTCTTTAAATTTTGTTCTGAGTTACTAGGTTAACTGCTTTTAATTGCATGTCTCAAGATTGTCACAGGTTATTGTTTCCCAAAATAAAATCCCTAAGCAGCTGTTTTGGGAGTGTCTGATTGCTCTTGCAGGATGCAATGTTGTAGTAGAGCAGGGATGTCAACTCAAATTTGGCCCACAGTGTAATCATATTTGGCTTGCAAAAAAATACCAAATGTCTACTAGAGCTGGCTCACCAGTAGACAATGCATGCATCGCTAATACTACAAATCCCAGAATACTTTGCTGGTGCGCTGGCATGTTAATCAGGACCCACAAGTGCTCCCTCCTCTGTTGACATTAATTAGCGACCTCATGATACTAGTCACATCAGGCCACCCCTCTCAAAAATGGCCAAACAGAAGTTGAGAACAGAAGCTTTATGGAGAAGTGGGAAGGACAGACCAGTTTGAAAAGGTTCATCATTATATCTGATGAGATGAAAAAACATATTCAATTGTAGACATGTTTTCAATAAGTATCAAGGTTGGCTCTCGACTTTGCCCAAGTTTTTAATTTTGGCCCACTGTGTATTTGAGTTTGACATCCTTGTAGTAGAGTATCAGTTACTATGGGAACTGCTGCAGAGTTCCTTCTTGGTGGTTTATATAACCTGTATTATTTCTGTGATGTTAACTCTAGATGAGCTAAGCCTCGTTTTATTCCTCAGAAATGTGCTGTGTTACTAATGCACCAATCATGTAGCAGGTATTGGTAAGGCCAAATTTTATTGACTGATTGTTAGCTAGCCTGGAATGAACAGTGTTTCCTTTATTTAATCCAGACTTTATGATTATATATGTAATCAGTGCTTGTTTCCAAGTTGTGGTCTCTTTCCAACTACATGATACTTACGCAGCTTTCTGCCTGTAATCTCTCATGGCTAAGAACTGTCTTTTCCGGAGACGCTTGTGTGTGATTGATGGTTGTGTTTTTCAATGTAAGGTATTGCATCTGTCATGAAGAGGTTGATGATGTGCACTGGCTGAATGCTATTGCGCATAATAAAGCCCTGGATTAATGAGCTCCAGCTGCTTACAACACTTTGAAAAGCTTAGTTGTTTTTCATTTTACCAACTTGATCTTTCTTGGAGCTTAAATGCTTGATATATGATTTTACTCTTGACTGCTTGGATTGATAAGTGGTCTTACAGCCCGAGAACATTACATTTATTTCCCCCATTTCAAATAAAAGAAAAGAAAATCAATTTTTCCATTTGAAGTGGCTTAAATGTATTCACGTGACCTTTTTTTATTTGTGCCTCATGATTGTAAATATAGAAACAAGCATCCAAAATGGCTTTGCATGAATATGTATGGATTCATGACTGTTTCCCTAAATATTTTGTGTCAGTAAATTGCAGTGTCTGGAAATGTTGGAGGCTATAAAGCTGACAATCTTATTTTTTTCACGTTTTAGTCCCTCTGTCCGCAAGCTGTAGTTAGCGAAAGTGGACATTTTACAGGGATACTGTCAGTGCTAAATGCCTATTTTTAATTGTTGCAATTTCAGTTTTCCAATCGGGCTTGGATGTTCTTATAATATTTTCTGTGAAATTTGAGATTCTCTATTTACACAGTTGCATATTTTGAGTCCTTTGATTGCTTTGTTTCAGTTTATCAATTTCATCACTTCCCGCACATGCTGTAAATAATGTGGATATGAAATCTTTTTATTGCAGTGGTAGAAATGTAAACTTTGTAGGATGCTAGCGAAAGCAGGTGGATAGTGTTTTATTTTTGAAGATGTATGTCAACCTGATAGGCTTGTAGTACCACCTGTAAATGACTTTAGAAGCTTGTTCTTTGGTTGTCGCGCATATTAATGTTCTGATTGGTATTTTCTTATAAGCTGTGCTGTGATAACCATTTAGCTTAACGTTATTGGATTTTCTGGAGTTCCCCAGTGGTTCTCAGAGCTTTGTTCAGTGTTTTCTATCCCTTTTAATAGTTTTACTGACATTTTTATAAAGAACATGCTGACAACCAATAATTTTTCATGACTCTGTGCCAATAAATTTGAATCATAACAAGTTGTAGCAGCTTTAAGCATGTTCTGTTGGATTTAAAGGTCTCTCAAACATTGTGTGTGCAGATAATATACAGTAGAACCAGGACAAAGTCCTATATTTACTGATCTTGCTTTTTTTTTTAGTGACAAATGTTGCCCCTGTGTGTGCTATGGAAGCAGCGCCATTGGTACTTCCCCTGACTAGAAATGTAATGGGGAAATTGGGGAAAGAAAGATACATATTTCCAAATTCAAATTCATTGGTTAGTACAGATAAATAGCTGCATTTTCTTGGTGTCAGATATATCTCAAACAGAACATTATTTAGGGGACAGTATTCAAAGAAAATCATTCTGTTTCAAGCCACAGTATAGCTATAGAATTGTAATATTGTTGCCCAGAAGGATTGTCATATGTAGTGAATGTGTTGTGGTAGCAAATATATTTTTATTGGAATACAGAAAAAGCAGGTTGAAACACACTGGCACGCACACACATGTTTGCACCCACATATCAGATTGAAATCTGATTTGGCTACCACAGATGTTATATGAGTGGATTTCCCTGTGTGCCTCCAGCAGTCTCTGTAAAGCCCCATACAGTCAGTGCAGTTCAAAGATACAATTTCATTGACGGAGTAGTGGTTTCATTGTGTGCCCCTCTTATCAAAATGTTGCTGCTAGGGAGTGTGCTATAGGGTAATACTGGGGGAACATGTTACTCGGTACAGCCAATGGAAAGCAGACTGTGCCAGTCTCTATATTTCCCTCACAGTAAACCACCTGTATTAGCCTGGGCATCGCTGGTAAGCATTAACAAGGGATTGATGGTAGTATCTGCATTAACTGTGATTAACATTGATGTTCTTAATATACTTACTGTTGCAGGTCTTTTGTCCAGCACTGCCTTCTATCCCAGTTGGTTCTGGGAAATAAATCAGAGGTCAGGTCACCTTGAGGGTGGTATGAAGAAAGTGTGGGGCTGAGATTGTAGTGGTTTTTTCCTCTCCTAGCCTTTAGGGAATGGGCAGAAGATTTGTTCTGTTGACAAGATGGTGCTGTAAGTGAAAAAGGGGTTCCTTGCAGGGTGGAGGCCCACTGGGCATTAATTAGGGCACTGATGAAGTGCAATGCATTCATTGTGCAAATTTATGGTGGACACTGCATGAAATGGGGCAATTATACCTTGCACTAAGTCCCAAGGACATGGCACAGAACTAATCCCCAGTCTTTCCACATAGTATTAATAGAATGTAATCTTTGATCCATCAATGATTGGAAGAGGGATGTTCATAATAAAATTGTTTTCTGCAGTTTGCTAATGCACTAACACGAATTTTTTTCTTGTGGTCCTCCAATATTGTATAACTCCTAGCATCCTCTGACAGTTGTGAACACAGTGTATAATCCTCAGAAGTAGCAGAAAGGTTGATTTGCCTTTCATTTTCGTACCACTTGTTTCATTTGTAGAGATCTAAACACCAGCCATTCCTGGTTTATGCATCAAAAGAGTTTAATTTTATAAAATAACAGTTGACCTTATGAATTTTTTCAATGTCTCTATAGCCTATCTGAATTACAAGTCTTTATATAGAATATTTTGCTCTTTATTCCTGATGGAATATGTGCAGTGTCATCTCTGCTTATTATCTTCATTATTTTAAATACAGAAACTGTGAGCTATTCGTATAGTATTGATCGCTCTGTGCTGTTCCGTAAGAGGACAGTAATTCATAGTATATTTAAACTGTCAAGTTAAATCAGTTTCCATTAGGATCTGACCTTACTGCATTTCCCCTTTGCTTTTCTTTCTGGATTAATAACTCTCAAGACTCATGCCTGTGTCTTTCCCGAATTTTCTCCCCCCTCTCCAGCCAATGCATCACCATGAACCAAAGCAGTTGTATTCTGTATTCTGTGCAAGAGAACTGAAATACGTGCCATCTAATGACCATTTTTCTATATTTCACTGCTATATCTTAGTAATCTTGGGAGTAAACAGTTTTGGGGCAAAATGTATTAAGCCCGAAAAGACTTGAATGGTCAGATTCAAGTCTTTTCGGGATTAACTTTGAAAGATTCTCGCGGGAGGTGATCTCGCGAGATCCTCCTGCGGGAATTTCGATTTTCAGATTCTGGAAATCGGTGTCTTTCGATTTCCATAATCTGGAAATCGGGTCTTTGCCCCGAAAAGTAGCCATAGCTTCTATGGCTACGAAAAATTTCGGTGGAAAGACCTGATTTCCATAATATGGAAATCGAAATTCCCACGGGAGGATCTCACGAGATCACCTCCCGCGAGAATGTCGGGAAGACTGATAGCGGTCTTTCCCGATTTAAATAAATTTCACCCTTAGTATTAAAAACATGGTACCTACTTTTACTATATTTGGGAATGTCCCTTTTTAATGAAGAATTGCCTAACTAATATAATGCCCTTTTTTAATACATAGTACTTTGTTTTTGTCTTTTTGTTACATTTACATGTAAAACTTAATAAAGTCTTTTAAAAATAAAATGATGAAAATATTACATATTGCAGTCAAAATAGCTGGAGGTAAAATACTGCATCATTTACTTTTTATTGACTTTTAGTATTGTTTAATTCAGAGAGTTTAAAGGCACAGAATGCTTGGTGCCTTAGGCCACACCCTCTAATTGGCCATGCCCCTTTGGGGAAATAATAACAGTTTAAATTATGCACTAAAGTTCTTTCTCTGAAGGATCTGTGGTTTCATGCAAATTGAAATCACAGACATCAGGTTTAAAATATAAATACAAACTATTTAAAAATACTAATTCTTAAAATCCTTCTATCCCCACTGCCTACATCCCTGACTAAGAAAAGAAGTGCCCTTCCATATGAACCACCTATAGACACAGCCTCTCATGCTCTATATTTGGCACTGTACATAATGCACATGTGTTTGGTATCTTAGAATTTACTTGGAAATTAAAACAATATTTGAGTTGCTGTTTTTTTGTGGGGATAAACCAAACTGAAATTTCATGAAAGTATGGGCGAAATTTATAAAATTCGAAAAGGTCGAAGTAATGTTAGGATCAGGTATGTCTGATTATTCCTTTTCACTTCCGGGGTATGCAGCATATACCTCTCCACCCACTTCTCATGATAAACATTGTAATAGTTCCATGGAGGATATGCGCTGCCCCTTAGAAAGAGAGATCTAATATGGTGTAGTATGTCTTTAAATCATGGGAGCAAAAGTAAAAATTTTTACTCATAATGTTGACTCTTGTCAATATAGCATTCAGGAAGTGTAATTCATAAGATTCCCCTTTAAATTCAATATCTGCATCAGAAAAGAAACTGCAATAGTGTAACTAGTTAAAATGAACAAATTTATTATAATTGGAGGCACTTACATGGAATAAGCAGCAAAAGTCGCTTTGAATATTCTCAAAAGTAGTGAAAAAAAATCATGAACTCCTATGCGTTTCGTCTTTCCTTTAGGACTTCTTTAGGGAGAAATAATTCAGCACACTTAGTGCCTCAGTTTAAAAGCCATTTGTGGGCCGGATATCGATTTCGACCATCTCGAGTTCTATTGATGTTAAAAAAAACAGATGATCCTGAAAAGAGGAAGCGCAGAAAAAGCACTATATAGTGCCTTATCAATAAGAAAAGTCACTGCAGATGATGAAATACCACGTCAGAGCCCAGGGGTG
>JAKJJM010070490.1:0-18204 GCA_021901965.1 Pipa carvalhoi
TTTTTTTTTTTTTTTGTACTTTTTTGTTTTGGTGCTTTATAGTCAGTGTAGCATTAGCCTAATAGTTTGCACACTTACTGTTCTGACTAGCTATTGTACAGTTAGTGACTGACTTTCTGTGTTTAGTGCTAGCCAATTTGTTAGGGCTAGGAAAATTGTGCATGTATGTATTTTATTTATAAAGCACCACAAATTTACACTGCGCTGTACAATTCAGCAATACAAATATAAGACAAACATGGGAAAAGTGCAATATGCAATACAAGTGAGTAATTTACAAACCTAAAAACACTTTAAAGGAGATTTAGTCAGATTACATCTTTACATATGCAGTTAGTGAGAAGTGATTCTCCCCAGTAGATGTTTCATGTGAAGCTGGATAATTAATTACAGAGCACTGATAAGCTCCAGTATTAGGAAATGTTTGTGTGTGATGTGAAACTGCCAGTTTTCCATGAAAAGGTTTCCCTCCCCCAGACATCTTTGTCTAATGTCTACAGTGAGGCCTGCACACAAGTTGGCTTATCTCTGTAATCTCCTGCTTTCCAAACTTAAACAATGAGGCCAAAAGATCAGCACACCACTGATTAACCAATAGCAGTCAGGCAGCTTTCTCTTCTCCTGTTACCTAACTGGCAAAAGAGGAGGAGGAGTGGGGGAGGACAAATGTTGTCTCTCTTTAGAACTAAACAATGGAACAAATGACAACTATTATCTCTCCCCTAAACGTTTTTTTAAACTATTTATGTCAGCAATTGGCTTAGTATAAAGGAGTTTTATATGTAGGTAGGCAGTTATATTGGCACTACAGTTCTTCTTTAAGTGCCAGGTTATGATTGACACAAGAGGTTGGAGGTCCCTACCCTGTAGAGCTTACAATCTAAGTGCTTACCGTATATGTTGGTGAAATGCCCATGTTATTGGAAATAATTGCTTATTCATTTACTTTTATTTATTACTCAGCTCACTAGTGCAATCAAAGATTTTTACAAACAATGAAGATACCAACCCTGAGGACCCACTGTCAGAAGTAAAAGATCCTCTCCCTGAGAAATTGAGAAATTCAGTTGTAAGTTACCACAAGTGCTTTCACCAATTTTTTCAAAATGCATAATTGCTAATTAAGGAAATCATAGAATTTAAGCTGATAGGTATAATGCTGGTCTTTTATAGTACTTCATCAGAAGACTGCAGGAAAACCTATCTGTGTGACTCAGCACTCAGAATTGGACTTTAAAGATAATCTGTCTAATAAGTCTTCTGTGGTTTTGAAAGGACTGTAAAGCCAAAATGAAAATGACTCAAATGCATTTATAGTTACTATATATTAAAATTGGATTTTTGAGGCATGATATTTAGTTTAATTTCTTGGTCTTTCTGGGAAACTTCCTGAATATGCATTATCTAAAGCTCAGTGGAAAACAATGAGATTGGGTGAGGTGTGTTTAACAAATACAACATGGCTGATATCAGTAAAAAAAGACAGACAGCAAAATATTCAAAGATAATTTTACAAGGGCTAGATTTAAATAACTGCCATGCAAATGCACACAAGTTTTTATTTGTTAACCCTTTAAAAGGGCACAAAAGACTTGTTGGTCTAAGGATGATTCTTAAGGGAGGGGTTAAATACATACCGATTGCATTCTTTCTTTCAGAACTGCCTCCTGCTTGTAAGAACACCAATCTTCTCTGTTAAGCTAAACCTTTTAGGTACCCTTAAAGGGTTGATATTCTCTCTAAATCTTCTATTTGCAAACCATCGAAATTTTATATATATCCATAAACTCCAAAACATTGTGTTTTGTGAGTGAGCTTCTTTTTTTTTTTTTTTTTTTTCTTCTATTTTCCAATCTACACAATTCTATACTAGTATTCTTCTGGCATGAAACCCTTCACCCTGGGCAGTTTGTTTTTTAAATCTTTTAAGATTGCTACATTGTTGAAGTAAGCAAAGTGAAATAAAGTTAAATTCTGTGCTTTTAGGTTTTTAAAAAGCTACGAAAGTCTATGGAGCAATAGCTTTCCATTCTTGAGTCTGTATTTTAGTCATAAAGTGATCCAAAACTCTGCTGTGTTGGTAAAGATGGAACAGGGTAAACATCCCACCTTCCAGCATAAAGCATGTTTGTCAGTGCTAATCTACTTTAGTAAACCATACACAATCAGGGAATGTATTAATGGGCATATGTTTACGGAGGTGTAGTAGCGCACAGCAACCAATCAGATGCATGCATTTACTTGTGTGTGGGAATAATGGAGGAGAACCTCTGATTGGTTGCTATGAGTTACTAGATCTCAGTAAACAGTTGTAACCTCATTTTGACATTATGATTAATAGAAATTCCTTATTTGTTATATGCTACAAATGTATTTTTTTTATTTTTGTATTTTCCTCAGAATGAACGGCTTCAATCAGATGTGGTTGTCTGTGTTGTGATTGCAGTGCTGTACTTTGCAATTCATGTCAGCACTGTGTTTACAGTATTGCAGGCAAGTTTTCCCCCCACCATCCTTCCCATGGTGACATAATAAATGCTTTGACTGGTCAGTTTTTTCAAATGACTACTTTACCTGCTTAGACTTGAGTCTGCTTTGCTTTATCTTTTGTAAATTGGCAGCATTTGCAGTGAACATGCTCATCCCTGCAAAATACATTAGAATCTCTTAAAACATCTTCACAAGTATGCACATAACAGACAATTTAATACGCACTAAAATACAGAGACAAAATAAACTTATGGTGGATGGCAACTTGGGACACAGTAAGGCAAACCACTATACAACTTACCTTTCTAATAACTAATATCAGTCAATATAAATATTTAGATTGAACTTTAGTTGAATTTGCCAGTCCTTACACTGTTTGACCACCAACTGACACACAGCTGTCGTAAATAAGTAGTGGAATTAATATAATTTGGACTGGTCGGATTAGTATCTGTTTGCAGGTAAACTGATCTATCATTTTTGCAGGTGCACAATGTTAAATAGCTCATTGATAAGCAGAAAAGCAATGTATTTCTTAGAAGAATACATTCTACATACATGAGTGGTCTTTTCATCCATGTGTATGGCCTGCTGGTATATAAATTTAGTCATGTGGTCCTCGTATGGAACAGTTCTGACCATTTTTGGGACCTTTATAAATAAGCTTTATTTAGCAGCCCTGCTATTTTAAATATGAAAGCATTGCATATATCTTTATATGGTCTTTATGAACCGCTCATTAAGACCTTCCATTCTAGTCTTAAACTTTTCTCTTTCTGCTTCTTATTTCTGGAAATCTAGACACCTCTACTTTAGCAAAGAGCAATAACTTAATATATTTTCAAAACTAAACAGCCTACCTCTTGGAGCACTGGTTTTAAGGTTTTCATTTTATCCTTAAGCAGCTATGTATCTTTTTTAATTGCACTTATAGGCCAATGAACTGACACTTTGTTAATGCACTTGTTACCCTCCTATTTGTTTATGTAAGTCTCCATCTTGTTTAGTTTGTAAGCTCTACAGGACAGGACTGCCATCCTCTTGTTTCAGTCATGGCCTGATGATACTTAGTGATGTGTATTCTTGATTATGCTTGTGATTTACTTCCCCATGTCTGTATTATAATTGTGGTGTTGAATTGTACAGCACTACATAAACTAGTGGCACTTCAAAAATAAAAGCATGCATACGTAAATAGTAATTGATAGATATTTTGTGCTGCTTATCACAAACTGCAACTTTAGCGAGTAAGTCAAAGACCAATCTTAGTCTTCTGCCTTATGTATAGTAGGTTTGTGCAAATTCATTAGAGTAGTCAATGATGGTAATTTTGTAGATCCTTCTTTCCAAGATAATTATAATTTTTCAAGATTCTCAGGGGGTCATTCTGTAAAGTGAGAATTTGACTGTCGAGTTCAGACAGCAGATTCCCATTATAAAGTCGCAACTGCGACAATTCTCCCATAATAAAATTGCGACTGAGACAATATTCGCATAGAAAAGTTGCAACTGCGACAGTAGCAGTCTGTTGTGACTATCTTTAGCTGGCGAATTCGGACCTTTACACTACAATTCAGACTTTACAGAATGACCCCCTCAGTGTTTGTAAATTCCGAAGTGCATCTATTTGCGCCTGCAGCCGTTTAGCACTCGTTAAGCTAAAAATGTGTAGTTTTATAATCTGTTCTTTTGAATTTGTTTTTCAGCCAGTTCTCAGTTATGTACTCTATGCACTAGTTGGATCTGTTGGACTTCTTACTCACTACATTTTACCACAAGTACGGAAGCAACTCCCCTGGCACTGCTTCTCTCACCCGCTGCTAAAAACTAAAGAATATTATCAGTTTGAAGTTCGAAGTAAGTAAATGCACTGAGAAATTGTCACTCATTGCCTGCAAAGTGATATTCTGCTAATAAATGCACATTTTAGTATTCTGCGCATCGTAAGTATTCTGCGCATCGTTTTTCTATGTTCTTAACTCCTAAAAATCCATAAAAATAAAAACTTTAAAGTACTTTTGCACCTAAGCTTCTATTGTGCATATGTGTAATGGATAAGTGTTGGTAAGGTTGTCTGCCATTATAGACACACACTTTAAAAACAAAGACTTGATCCTATATTTTCAAAGACTCATTACTATAGTAATTGAACACTTAAAACAAAGACTAGATTGTTCATTTCCAAAGTTTGTTCACTGATTGGTGAGGGAGTCCGCATTGTCCTAATGATGTGGCTGATGTAGCAAGTGGAATGAGAAGCATGTCTAGTTTAGAAAAAGGTAGATATGGTTTTGTGCATTCTCTGGTTTAGAGAACTGCTTGGAGGGTGGGGTGGAAACCCTAATGTAAATGCCTTGTATTTTGATTACACTTTGAATTTTCAACACTGCTGCATTCTACTAAACATTTGAGTATGTTTACTTGGGATTGTGTAATAAATATAGAAAAATTGAGCCACAGAGTTGACTACCTCATAGGCATGGATCATTTGTTGCATGGGACTACTGTACACTTGAGTATGTTATGCTATTTATTTTTATTTTTACATTTTCTAGCCTTAACACTGTTTAGTTTTTTGTTCTGCTTTAGGATCTGAGAAATTGTGTGGTTAAATGGATTGCATAAGATTCTTGTGTATGTGATGATTGAGATATAAACCTACAATCCACATTTGTGTCTTGTTAGATGCTGCTCATATGATGTGGTTCGAGAAGGCTCATGTCTGGCTGCTGTTTGTGGAGAAGAACATTATCTATCCTCTCATAGTTCTCAATGAGCTTAGCATTGGTGCTAAGGATATAGTCAGCCCTAAAAAGTTGGATGTCGAGTAAGAATGCCATCATACTAATTATTCTGTCTCCTGATGCAGTTTTTCTTGTGCTGTAGTTAATGCCTTGCATGAAATATCTTTCTGCTTCACAGGTTCTGTTAGTTAATACAAAATTATTTATTTTCACTTTGTTCTAAATTGCATGCATTGACAGAGGCGCCAATGACTGTCCCGGAAGTGCTAAAGAAAGCTTTTAGGGACACGACTGACCAAATCTTTATGAATGTATAATGAAAAAGGATCACTGGCAATAACTTATTTCTATATCACTGAAGATTGTTACCACAGTGTAATGCTAATTTAAGAAATATGGATTATTATTCCTCATTAAGATTACTAGTTGAAACAATTTTTCCTATTACCTTCTTTCTGATGAGTTCACCTTCTACTCATAATGCCAGTTGTAATTGTAACCCTTGGTTTTATTGAAAGCTAAGAGCCAGCATCAAATGCATTCTTTTCTGCCAAGAAATGTTTGTCTGTGAATATCAAAGCATATACTTTGCATTTTATATTGACAGAATGTATGATTTAAGGTTGCTGTAACTGATGAAAACTAACATAGGCAACCACTGTTGTAAAATGTATCTAGAATTACTAAGGCAGCTAGCCCCCTTCTTTTTTTCTTTACAGAGTTGGTGCATTATTAATCACCATTGCTGGTTTGAAGCTGCTGAGGTCCTCTTTTAGCAGCCCCACCTGCCAGTATGCTACTGTCATTTTCACTGTTCTCTTCTTTACATTTGACTATAAACAGTACACAGAAAAGCTACTGCTGGATCTGTTTTTTATGTCCATTCTCTTCAGCAAGGTATAGTATATAGAGATCATAACTTTCCAATAATATTTCAGGTGTATTGCTTTTGAAATTATTAATGTACGCTGATGTAAATTATAAACAAACCCCAGAGAACCTGCTTGGCATAAACTAATGTGACCGAATAAATGCCTCATTTTTATTTGTGTCTCTTAGTTGAAGTGAGGGCAAAAAACCTAGTTTTATTATTCCCAATCTGTTTGTGTATGAGCTATTCACAAAATCTAAATATATTTAAATATACATAAATGGTAAAATTTGATTTTGTTGCATACCAGACCTAAAGGAGATGAGACATAGCAAGCAGCCAAATGAACCGATTTTTGTGGTCGGTTTAACCATGTGATAAAACAAATTGCTGTGATTTGAACCTTAGAATAAGAAGCCCTATTATGTGGTGAGTTAGTGACCACATTGGTGCAGCCAAAATAAAATCATTCATCTGGACAGAACTGATCTTCCAATCTCACCCCTCCATAGGCTAATGATGACTATTTTGGTTATGCAAGAAAAGTTTTAAATAATAAGCAAAATACTTTACATGTGCAGAGTCTTTGAACTAAATTTTGGTATTTTCTTTTCAGCTCTGGGAATTGTTTTATAAACTACGCTTTGTCTACACCTACATAGCCCCTTGGCAAATCACTTGGGGATCAGCATTCCATGCTTTTGCACAGCCATTTGCTGTACCTCGTATCCTTTATGAAATTTGGTTTTCTTCCTAGCAGTTTTAGTCCACTAAGGATAATTATTCCAAATCAAATCATTGTGTATTGGTGAGGAAAAATGAAAATTGCTTATAGCATACACTGCTAAATACAGTCTTTTTTAGAACTACCATGTATATTCATTCATTAGAATTGCATAAAGGGAAATCTGTTTACTAGCTTAAAAAAAAAAATGTTGAATAAAATATAGCAGAATTAAAATTGGGTTCAAAAGTGAATAGTTTCCATCTTAATTTAATCGGTGATTAAATCCAAAATGGAAAGAGTAATCATATAATTACTGATCAAATGCCTCCAGGTAGGTCTGTTTGATCCTTAACTTGCTGTCTTCTTAGATTCTGCAATGCTTTTTGTACAGGCTGTTGTTTCAGCTTTGTTCTCCACCCCCCTGAATCCATTTTTAGGAAGTGCAATCTTCATCACCTCGTATGTACGACCTGTCAAGTTTTGGGAGAGAGATTACAAGTTAGTAAATTACTCATGGTTGGAAATATTTAAATTTACAAGTTTTTTATTTTTGTAAATCTGTTATACCCAATCTATAGAAGCATGTTAGGAGTTATGGTAATTTATTTTGTTAAACAATTTTACTGTAGTCAATGTGCATTAGAAAGACCAGTAGCCATCCAAAATTAATTCATGTTTAAAATGATAGAGGTATTAAAGTTGCATAAGGTGTCATTTTTAGTGCTGTTATTAATGGAAGAAAGTAGCCTTATGCTACAACTTCAGCTTTTATAGTCTTAATTGTGAACAGAACCATATACTTGTGTGTTCAAATATGTTATATAGCAAGAGTGAGTTAAGTCTATGAAATTGGGAGTTTAAAAAAAAAAATGCACTAATTTTTATTTTTTTTCTGCAGTACCAAGAGAGTTGACCATTCAAACACAAGATTGGCCTCCCAGCTAGACAGAAATCCAGGTATTCTTCATCATGTGACTTTATTCTTGATTGGGGGGGGGATTGATTTTCATGGTGCGATTTATTGGTCTTGGCATTACTTCTTACCTTGTTTTATGACTGGGATTATAGATTTAAAAAGAAAAAAAAAATACACAACGAAAAAATGGTTTGTGGAAGAAAAGCAAACAATATTCAATTTAAAAATATGGTTCATCATGTCATCGGGTGTTTATGTATATATTCAGTATTTACTCTGGATTCTATGTCAATATTTCTATTTTTCAGGTCTGGCTTTTTTCCCCCTCTGGTTATTTAATAGTGGAGCCAGTAATGGGATCCTGTTTTGTTTTTGCCCTTTTAATTGTATTAAAGGAGAAGTCCTTGTACATGTGGCAGTATGGCTTATTGTCCATTTGGGTTGTTCTGGTTTTCCACCTTTAACAGATCATTTTGACTGATCCAGTCTGTCTTGCAGAGGGAGTGCAGTTTTCATCGCCTTGTTCTTGTTTTACACCGCACCTTTATGGTGGTTTTGCACCTCCTGTGTTTTAAAGTGCACCTATCAGCTTCAGTTAACACAATCTTAATATTATTTACGAGTCTATTGGAACGTTTTTGTAATATACTTGTATTATAAAAAAATGTACCTTTCTCAAGCTTTACCTTCCGCTTCTTTGCCTGTCAGTTCGACACTGCAGGCTGTGTCTGCTAGGAAGGTTGTGGGAGGAGGCGCGGATAACTTGATTGATAGGTAAGCGCCTCCTACCAGCCTTCCTACTGCGATATCCACGCGCCTCCAATACATGCGCTCCAGATAGCTATTAACTGCGCATGCACGAGCATTGAAGGCAGTCACAAAGAGCAGGCTTCATAGGGGGCGTGTATATTGAGTTTGAGTGGCAGGTTGGAAAGAAAATGGCGGCGCCCACAGCTTATAATCGGGATTGTTTTAAAGTGAGTGTACCTTGCCTGTATTAACGTTTTTTTTTGTTTTGTTTTTTTTTCAGCCAAACTGTTTTATTTAACTTATGATTTACTGCTATCTGAAAATGTAATCATATGGAGGTGAAAGGTGCACTTTAATATATTTTTGTCCTAGTGCCTCTTTTGGTATATTGATCTAATGCAATAGGTGAGTTATATGCAGTGACCAGGAGTTAAACCACAAGGCAATAAAGATCAAGAATTCACCTTTAAAGATAGTTATTACAAGGAATCTTTGTATCTAAATGAGAATGTTTGTTTCCTTCTTTGAGGCATTATTTCTTAAAGGGGATCAAAAGTTAAAGGCTGTCTGGCATGATAAATGCCAGCCAACATACTTGGCTAAAATGCCCCATTAGTAAGCTACCTGGCTTACCTACACGCTTCCAGAGTTCTCAGATTCACGTTAAAATACAGAAATCCAGCAGTAGAGAGAACATGGCGCTTAGAATCAACCCCTCTTCCCTCTCACCCAGCACTGATGTGTAAGTTGTACCTGCAACGTCACCATGAAAAAAAGCTGTAGTGTGCTACATTTGCCTTTTTCATATAGGTAATGCCTTTTTATAGAAAATAAATCTTCAGTAACAGTTTAATTCATGTGGTGATGCAGAAATATGCTGATTGCATATATAGTGTGCTTATTTATATAATGGTGTATCTGAAAAATAGCCATTTTGTTTTGCAGTGTTATATCAAATGCATTCTAACACTTTCTTTTTATGTTTTTTGTCTGTGTCCCCTGCCTGTTTTTCCTTTATTGGATAGGCTCTGATGACAACAATTTAAATTCCATATTTTATGAACATCTCACACGATCCCTTCAGCACAGCTTGTGTGGAGACCTTTTGCTTGGGCGTTGGGGGAATTACAATACTGGTGACTGCTTTATTTTGGCCTCTGATTATCTAAATGCCTTAGTGCACCTTATTGAAATAGGAAATGGTCTGGTCACCTTTCAGTTAAGAGGACTAGAATTCAGAGGTAAATATATTTTGAAATTTAGTTTTGTATCCCAGATGTGAATGTCATGTAATCAATTTTCTACATTTTAATACATAAATGTAATTTTAACAGCCATAACACCTTCAAATAATTAAACTTTGATAATCCTTGTTTATTTTCCTTTGTATTTAAAACAAGTTTGCCAGCTTTCTAAAATAGTTTAGTCCCTATACCATTTGACATTTAGTTTTTTTGTATTTATGCATTTAGTATACTGAAGCTGTTGGTCATGTTTGACATGAAGTGGTATGTAGTCTTGTCACATAAAAATCCCAAGTGCAAGGAAAAAAAAAAATTCAAGTGCCTCAGAAACTAGTTACATAATTATTTTACCTCTTGGTCTGTAGATGAAACTGACCAGTAAATGCTAGGCCTAATCTTATTGGGATGAGGGCATTTTGTAGGCTTAGCAGTAGTTGGAGAAAAAGTGGCTGATTTATTTCTAAACTAGACGTAAAAAAAAATCTAAACCGTTTTACATTTAACTCAACATGGGTGTGATGGGAAAAAAAATGGAAATTGTCACCTTTAAAATTTCTTTTGCTTTTGAACATTTGTTTCATTCTGTTCTTTTTTCCTAGGTACTTATTGCCAACAACGTGAGGTTGAAGCAATCACTGAAGGTGTGGAGGAGGATGAGGGGTTTTGTTGTTGCGAACCCGGTCATATTCCACATATGCTTTCTTTCAATGCTGCTTTTGGGCAACGCTGGCTGGCATGGGAAGTCTTGGTTACAAAGTATGTCCTTGAGGGTTACAGCATCACAGATAACAGTGCAGCCTCTATGCTTCAAGTGTTTGACCTACGCAGAATTCTCACCACATATTATGTTAAGGTATAAAATCATTAACAATTACGAAGGTTTACATTATGTTGAAGATATTGTCTTGAATTTATTACTCTTGAAATCTTTTAAGACTTCTTTTAATGCATTTGCATGGTCATGTCCTAAAAATTCAAATACCTAGAAGCAATGTCATTTTTCCTAGATTAAATACCCTTAAATAACCATAAATTCATCAATTCTAGTTTTCTAATCCCTCATCCCATGCATGTGGGATTGTTTTCCCTTCTTACTTTTTTTTCCCATGTATATGTGGTCTCAACTTCTGCCCACTGTAAAGCTGTGTTGGTTTTCCAGGTTTTTTAAATATTTTAGTACTACCCATTGTTGCAGCTGTTTTTAAGGAATTTTTAATACTGGACCTCTTTAATGGAGTGCATATTTTAGGGAAAGGAAATTAGGATTAGTGATATCATTCTCATGCTGTTTAACTGTTCTGCGATAGGGTATTATCTACTATGTAACTGCATCTGTGAAGCTGGAGGAGTGGTTGGCTAATGAAACAATGCAGGAAGGTCTCAGACAGTGTTCTGATCACTGTTATGTGGATGTAGATCCAACGTTCAACCCCAATATCGATGAAGATTATGACCTCCGATTAGCTGGTATTTCACGGGAGAGCTTCTGTGCAAGTTACCTCAACTGGATTAAGTACTGTTCCTCTAGAAGAGAAAAGGTAAGTGTATTTACAATGCCAAATCCCTTTTTATGACAATGGTATGCAAGCAGATCTGAAAACCACCTGGTTTGATTGCTTTGTAAGAATTTCCCTGGAATCTGCCTCACAAGGTGCATTGTTACCGGAGTCATAAAATGGCTTTAATCTGACTTTTTAATTTTAGAACCTTTAATTTATCTTTCTGTTGTGTGTTTTCAAGGCTGTCTCTAAAATGCAGTTCCTGGTTGCTAGGTTGGCAACCACACCAAAAAATTATCATGCCTTTAAATGCCTTTATATTTTTAATACACAATCAATCTTTACTTACAAAAAATCTAAATGGGGTCTAGAAAGTATGATTTTTCAGTTTAAAATTAAGCTCTTTCTGTGGCACTTGACGTTTGTGTATTACTTAAGACACATTAGCTGTTTTGTAGCTAAGCTGGAAAAATAGTATCAAGTGTTTATTGTGCAATAATCCACAGAGGCTGTTTTGTTTTGCACCATAGACAATAATGGACCTAATTAAAAACCGCTCCACTACAAAACAGCCAGTGTGTGTGGCCCTGTCCTAACGGAACTAGGTTGAGTTTAACCAACAATACAGCATGGCTGCTATTATAAAAGAGAAAACACAATACAAATTCAAATAGCAAACTAAAGAAGTTCAGAAATAAAAAGTTTAATTTTCAAAACCCGCAAACAATAAAAAAGCAATTATAATTATTGATGTTAGGATTCATTAAGTGAACATACCTTGCAAGAGTATGCTGTAAATACAGCCTGGGCAGTTGAGCATTTACACATAGTAGGTAAAATGAAGAGGAAGCGCAGTTTCAAACCAAATACCTTTAACAGTATTCTCAATCCCACGACCACACAGGAGTCCTTAGAGAAAGTTGTCGGATGCTCGATATAGACTTCCAACACGTCCCAAAACTCGCTCCTTTATTATCTAAAGTTAAAATCCAGCAAAGCAACAATAATACAAAGTAGCTCTTACGCGTTTCACAACAAAAGGCACTTAATCATAGATACGTCTCTATGATCACCCTTTGGCGTGAAACACACGTAGTAGGTACGAAACACAAGTTTTGATCCATTGTATTATCTTATTTTTAAAGGGTATATATCAATCTTTTTCCCTCTAGATTAGTATTCTGCTATTTCCTCCTTAGCACTGCATAATTTTGGGAATTTTGAAAGAGTTTGGCTAGTATATGAGATTTCCCCCTGAAATAAGTTGTTCAGTTTTTGAGCAAATGCTCCTGTCTTACGATTAGTCAAATCAAGACAGTAGGCTTCCCTATGCAGCAGCAGCACCATCTAATTTTTTTTCTTATTTCTGTGTATTTGTAAGCAATTAGAAATCCCTTTCTATTCACCTTGAACACGTGTCCCCCTCAGTTCAGGATAATCCATTCAGCGATCCATATTCTCAAATAATGAACTATACCAAGTCTATATAATATAATTGTAATGTAAGTTCTTCTTTTAAAAACAATAGATGTTTCTACTCTGCATTGTATTAGTGCACCTGTCAGCTTGTTCCAATTTGAAGCTGTGGGAGCTGCCATCTTGTGCCCTACCTGCCAATCAATCACTCTGACACGCCCCCTAAGGCATGTCAGATATGCTTGTGTGTATTGCAGGAGGAAGGCTGTTAGGAGGCTGTCAATCAAGTAATCCACACCTCCTCCTACAGCCTTTCTATCTGACACAAGTCTGCAGTGTCGACAATGTTGTTTCAAGCTGACAGGTTCACAGTGGTGAATTAAAAAAAAAAAAAAAAAAAAGCGCAAGGGGGTAAAAACGCTGAAAATATGCCCATACGAAAGAATATTGAAAGTAATGACAGTATTGCACTAGCATTTCATAGAGAGGAATATGTGCTTAGGATGCTTAATGTTCTGTTTTTTCGACTGTAAAACGCAATGTGAAAAATGTAACCTGATTAGTCACAATAGGAGTTTAACAATAGTGGTCCCACATGAGGGAAAAGCGCTGAGAAAGTGAGGTGTTTTACATGGAAGTAGTACCACCCTGAATGCTGTTTGCTTTTTAAAATTTATAGGGAAATTCACCAGTGTAAATGTGCCGATGTTTTAGAAGCTATCAATTTAGAAAATCCTGTTTATTTGTTTTTTCTCCCCAGCCTCTTGATGCTGAAAAGGATTCTCCATTAGTAACTCTTTGTTATGGACTTTGTATTCTGGGGAGAAGAGCACTTGGGACTGCTTCACATCACATGTCCAGGTAGGCCACATTCTCTGCCCTCTCCTTCCCCACAATCTGCTACTGTACCATTTTTGTTTTTCATCTGCTTTATGCCCTTGGGAATTTCTGGGCATCCATTTTCTTTCGCTTCTTGGGCTCCTGTTAAAATAAAATATTACCTTTGTTCAACTCTTGCAGCAATTTGGAATCTTTCCTTTATGGTCTACATGCCTTGTTTAAAGGGGATTTCCGCATCTCCTCTATCAGAGATGAGTGGATTTTTGCCGACATGGAACTTTTAAGAAAAGTGGTAGTTCCCGGCATACGGATGTCACTTAAACTGCATCAGGTATTTGAAAGATTTGTCATCTTAAATAGTTACTTTGAAAACATGCGTAAATTAAATTTTGATAAAATTAATACCAACTGTTCATTTTAAGTTACTTACTACTAGTTGCTGGAAAAAACATTTGCATGCGAAGTAAAGGATAATGGGTGCATGTTTGGTCGTGTTAATGTTGATGAATAAAGGTTGGAACTTCTTTTGATAACCATTTACATAAGTTATCCTTAACCATGCACTGTCCAAAAACAGGTTGCATGTGTATCTATATGTCTGGCTGTTTATGTGTAGACTACCATGCTGCTAAGTTTTCCTTACAACAGGGTCCATACTGTTCACCATTATTCCAGTTGCTTCAGGATAGGTGCTAGCCATTGGAATAATTACATATACTTACCTTTTGTAGTGTAGTTTAAATGGCAGAGGTGTACCGAAAGCAAACATAGAATATACATTGAGCTGTCTGTTGGCTTTGTATACATAGTAACGGCGGCATTTAAATTAGATTAAGCATTTAGGTTGCTGTTTTTTCCAGTTCTTGTTATAGTAGATCAGTCTTTCTCTAGACTTTTCAAAACTGGCTTTGTCGGTACAAGAAAAAGCTTTTGTAAAACACTCTGCCAAAGCCTTTTTATTAATTCCTATTGTTGTGATGGTACTTTAGATTGCTACAGATCTACAGGATGGAAATGTAATCTCCAAATCTGTTTAGTTTTTTGCCGCATTATTGCAGTAATTTTCATTTCACCACATCTTCGGTTTCCTTCAATTTAGGTAGTGCTGAATAAAATTTATGGATATTGAAAAAGATAGATATTGATTTAATATCGATGCATTAATATTGCTACACCTTACATTGCTTTCAAAAGAGCTCCTTTACAATCAATATTGATATCGCCATTCTTTTCAACTGGGAAATTACAGAACCGTCTCAATAGTGAATCAAGCGTTTTTGCCTCCCTCAATCAGGCGAACACTTTTTGGCAAAAAAAAATGTTCACAAGGCGCTTAATAAATATCGATGTTGATGTTTTCCCCCTATTTAGCGGTGTATCTATCGATATACCAGTCGAATTTCAATTTCACTTCGTTAAATATCCCCATATGTTTTTTGCTTGTTTTGTTTAGCTGTTTGTTAACTTTAATTCATAGTTTTGACTTTTGTTTTGTTGATGCCATAGGACCACTTCACATCTCCAGATGAGTATGATGATCCAGCGGTCTTGTATGAAGCCATCATGTCACATGAGCAGAACCTGGTCATTGCACATGAGGGAGATCCAGCATGGAGGAGTGCTGTCCTTTCAAATTCTCCTTCTCTTCTTGCACTACGCCATGTAATGGATGATGGAACTAATGAATATAAGATTATCATGTTAAACAAGCGTTATCTGAGTTTCAGAGTTATTAAGGTGAGAATGTTATTAATGCTATAAATGTGCCATATTTTTCCCCCTTCCATAAGCTTTGATCAAAGTAAACATGAACTAGAAATCTAATCAGGTGTTTATCTGTGTCCAGTTTATTTTGCTCTACATACCTGAGCATCTATAGCACCATTTCCTTGCAGGCACAGTTTCCCTAACTATTTAGTGTGATTGCTGTGACCGTAGTAAAGGAAATCACACCTGAAATATTAGTTTGCATTGGCACAGAAGTTACTTGTATTCAGCAAATTTGTCAAATGTTTTGTCTGGGCCCAAAATTTTAAATTTTCTGCTGCTGTTTTTTTACTCTGGTTCTTTCTGTGCCCACTGCCAGGGAAGTTGTTAGTTAATATTCTGAGACCTATTCATGAATGGATCTTTACAGTATTTAAGTAATAATTGTGTTTGCAAAGATTTCATGCCTTTTAGATTTAAGGCAAAAAAAGCAGGAAATGACTAAAGAATCCTGATTTCTTCATTTTCCCAATGGTTGCCTGTTGGCTTTCCAGATCGACTAGATGAAGGGGACTCTATTATATTCTGTAAAGTTAGAGGATCATAATGGAAAGATTTTATTTAGTGTTTCTACCATACAAATAAAACTCTCATATTTGAGGTCATAGTTTGTCTTCAGATTTTTATCAGGTTTCTTTGTATGTAAGAGTTAATCCACTGTTTTAACAGCTCTGTAATATAGAGTGAAAACTGTTTTTTGGTTTTTTAAGCACTTCTGGCATTTATAATCCTATTTCTTAGGTTAATAAAGAGTGTGTGCGGGGGCTATGGGCAGGACAACAGCAAGAGTTGGTTTTCCTTCGCAATCGTAACCCAGAAAGAGGAAGCATCCAAAATGCCAAGCAGGCTCTCAGGAACATGATCAACTCTTCATGTGACCAACCTATTGGATATCCTATCTATGTTTCTCCACTGACAACATCTTACTCAGACACTCATGACCAACTTAAAGAAATTCTTGGCGGGCCTATTAGCTTGGCCAATATCCAAAACTTTATAGTATCTACGTGGCACAGGTCAGTTTGAAGAGAACATGTAAATCTACCATGAGATGAATAACATGGTGCTGGAGACTTTTTTTATGTTCATCTCAAACCCTTTGCTCTACAGAGTTCCAAAAGAAAAAATAAATTGGCTTTTAACAGGGAGAATATATTCTATCTATAAAGGGGATTACTATTATTCTTTATGTACCTCTTCTGTAAGATCTCTAGGCTGTTGTAGTCATAAAGCTTTATTTGTTTATGTATTGGTACACAGCATTGGAGCATTAGACTATGTTTGTAGTTCGGTACAAGTGATTGTCTGCATTCTCCAGATAAATTAAAAGTAACATACATTCAAAGTGGTCAAATAAAGTTTACATGCAATTGCCCTCCAGCTCTGGGTAGGCAGTTTCTGTTGTTTTCCTTACTTTTACACCCCGTGACACATTTGTATCCCCCTTAATTTTATTTGTCTTTCAGGTTAAGAAAGGGTTGTGGGGCTGGATGCAATAGTGGTGGAAACATTGAGGACTCTGATGCTGGAGGCGGGACCTCCATAAACAGCAACAATCCAACAAATGCAAATGAGTCTCAGAGCAGTGCTTCACAAGGGGGCATCCCAGTAGGACCTGGGCACATTTCCAGTGCTCGGCTTCAGCCTCCTGGGGTGCCTCATCCTTCAACACTTGGTAAGACTGAAACTGTGATATTATAAGTGTTTATACTGTAAAATAAAAAGATTATCACCCTGTGTCCAGGATGACATGTCATATAAGCTTCACAGTACAGTTAAGTTTCACTATATTTCATGGAAGCTTTGTTGAGATTGATTGTATGAGAACCATAGTTTTTGTTCTCATTCTGTTTGGATGAATGTAGGAAAAAAGCATGCAAATGTATAATGGGCCCTTTGATTCATATAAAATGAGTAAATACTTGATTCCTGCCTGTTTTTGTTTAAATAGAACACTTTTTTCTTTTACAGGAACCAGCCACAGTTCTCACTCCATGCAGTCTAGCCTCGTCAGACATTCTCCAGCACGTGGCTCAGTAGCTAGTCAATCATCTTACTGCTATAATAGCCGCCATTCATCACTTCGAACCTCTACAACAGGATTTGTGCCTTGCAGGCGCTCTTCTACCAGCCAGATATCTCTTCGCAATCTCCCAACATCCATTCAGTCCCGCCTGTCCATGGTAAATCAAACCGATCCCACTGGCCAGTCTGTTGTGGTTGGCCTGCCTTCCTCCAGCAGCTCCAGCCAGAGCATACCTGCATGCAAACGGCACACCTTAGTGGGCTTTTTGGGAACAGAAGGAGGCAATAATCTAATTGAAACTCAGTCCTGTGGCAATTCGAGTCCAGCAACACATTCAAGATCTAAAAAGGAAGAAGTTGTTTACAGAGTTCAGGTACAGTATATTATAAATTCCTCTTATCAAAATCATTACATCCACACCGCCCCACTTTTTTTTGGTATACTTTCACTCAGTTCTTACTAGGAGAGTTAATTTTATGAAGTGCACATCTAGTCCATTTAATTCATTTAATAATGAGGTGCATGTAAATGTTTTTTAGTTTTTTACAGTGAAATGAATAAACAATAGGAGTGAGTGATTAAAAAAAACGGTCTGCAAGTGGCACAGCAATTTAGACGATATATTTTTGCATTTTAATTAAACTTGTACCAGTGGACATGTATTCCACCACATTATCCAGGCCTAAATAACACTAACACAAAATGAATACAGTAAACTTCCACAGATTTTTATTTATTGCACTGTTTGTGACCTTATATAGACTCTCTCGTTCTATGTGGAACTGGTACTAGGAACTTTCACCGCAGGACAAAGTTAACCGCAGTATATTATTGGAAAGATAACCGGCGGAAACTTAACCGCACTTCTTTCACTGAAACCTAAGACACAGGAGGCTGTAAAACACTCCCCTAAG
>JAKJJM010070552.1:0-15454 GCA_021901965.1 Pipa carvalhoi
AAGGCAAGGGCCAATAATATAAAAAATATATCTAAATTTATTAGGCCACAAAACAAACTAAAAATATAAATAGATAAAAGTTTTACTTAAATAAAGGTCTTAATCCTCTTCTCTACGCGTTTCGCTGATAGCCATCAGCTTCCTCAGGATAATATTGAAAAAAGTTCTATCTATGCAGTGTGATTCTAGCAGAACAGTCTGCTGGAATCACACTACAGAGACTGAACTTTTTTTTTAAGTGTTTTGTTTTTACTTGGGGGAATGTATCAACAAGGGCTAATAATGTCTAGAAACTAATCAGTGTCTGCCTTTCATTATTCTATCTCCACTATACCAGTAAATGCTAATTTCTAATTGGTTACTCAGGGTTAACTAGATCTCAGTAAATGATTGCTTCTCTTCATACAGTTCTTTTTTTTTTTTTTTTTACAGATAATCTGTTACAGGTTTTCTTAGTTCCACTTCCTCTGTTTGGTGATATCTGTTAATCTCTGCTTGTGGCATGGTTTGCTGTCCGTGTTACAGTGAAAGTTTTGTTTGCTCTTTGTCAGGGGCCCCCAAACTTTTTACATAGGGGACCAGTTCACTGTCCCTCAGACCGTTGGAGGGCCGGACTATAAAAAAAACTATGAAAGTCCCTGTGCACACTGCACATATCGTAAGTGCGACGGGGGCCATAGTTTGGCGACCCCTGATCTTTGTTATAAAATACAGGCATTTGTGCCTGGTGGGGCCCTGGATCCCAGGGTAGCTGCTACTACTGCACCCCCGTATTTATGACTTTGTATAAATACACCATTCTTTAGATGTTAAATGTTATGTATATATTTTATTGTATCCTTATTTAGTTATTTATGCTTAATATTTATATTTATTGACCTGTGTTTCGGGACATTTCTACAGCTCTTATTAAACTCCTATCTGTGTATGTAATGTCTTCCTCCCATTAAGACTGCAAGCTCTACGGGGCAGGGAACTCCAATCTCTTGTGTCATCCACAACTCAGCACTTAAAGTGAAATATCCTTGTGATACTACACTTGTATTGTTTATTACACTTTTCCCATGTCTGTATTGTATTTGTGTTGTTAAATTGTACAGCGCTGCGTAAATTTGTTTCGCTTTATAAATAAAATTATACATACATGCATACATACATACAATTACAAATAGTGAACAAACTTACATACTCACATGCCATCTAGTGGTGATAATAAAATGTGCAATCCATACCAAAAACGGTATTTAAAAGAGCCCAAATCACTAAAATTAGTCTAAGAAAAAATTGTATTGTATAGGTATAAGTGCCATGCCAATTCTGATGTTTTGTTTTGTTTTTTTCTTGAGTTGATTGATCCTTTATGCTAGATACATTCTATGACTGGGATGCTGGGAAGTGTAGTCTTATAATAACTAAAGCCACAGGTTGTAGACCACTGGAGTAAGTATTCTAACTGTAGGTCTTGTGCTCAAGCAGATGCTGCACGGTACGAAGGCTCCGGCACAGAGATAGAGCTGGCGTCTCTGGAAGATGATGGAACTCACAATGTGTTGCAGCTTGTCCGGAGATTTACAGCCTTGGGCCTGTGCGTGCGATTGCTGCTTAGGTATGGGATCAATGGCTGGCTGTAATAGAGCCTTACAGTTATACTATCACTTTCTGTTTACATATGGTTTAGGATTGTTATCATGGATTATTCATGCCAAAACAAACATGCTTCTAATATAGCAGGGTGATTTTATTCTTTTCTTTGCATCAGTGTGACTTCAGATTAACAATGTTGCATTCATTCAAACAAGCATATCTGGTCCTACAAAGAGAGAATGCAATGGTGCCAGTGGTTTAAAATCTGCAGCCAGTGGAGAAGATTAGATGCCAGCTAAAGTGGGTATGCAATTACATGTGATTCTCCAGTAGGAAACGGCTTCCATCAGAAATCATGCCCCTCTTACAGCCTGACAAATGGAGAACTCGCAATGCTATAGTGCATTGTTTACACAGACTAGTTACACTGAGACTGTCCAATTACACTGCTCAGTGCCCGCCAGGTTATCCATTGCATTGGACATTACTTAGACTGGCAAGCTGTTCCCTCTTGTTCGCTGCCTAGTTCCCTACAGCAGCAGTTTTACGTGTTTTATGGAAACAATAATTTACATGGGTAAAGGCAAAAATAAAATAAGTTTCATTTTGTCTTGTTAAAAACCCGGATGCAATTTTCTTTGATGTTTTGCCTGTTTGCTCTAAGAATCACGCTGTTGGTTTGGTTTTAATCTCCTTTTATGTTGTGTCAGATCCACTTACATTCCTGATCAGTTTTCCCAAAAGACACTGGGCTACCAAACTTAAAGGAGCACTTACAACTTTTATGCTGTGTGTGTGTGTGTGTGTATGTATGTATATATTTTTCTTTTTTCAAATTTACACCGTTCAGCCTTTCTGGTTTGAGAAACACTGGTTTAGCTAAACTGAAAATTCTGCCCACTGCTACTAAACTGATGGGGCCCCCAGCTTTCTTTACTGGACCTATAGTTGCATGTAACAAGAAACCGCATAAGTTTAACCCATTCTCAGCTTTGTAATGTATTTTTCCCCCATGTTGCTTTACAGAGAACACTTTCCTGCTCCAGTTCGTGTACCAGTGTCTGACCTTCTAAGTCTGGTTTGTAGAGTAATCAACGTGAGCCCAAAAAACCTGGTAAGGATGACTAGCAGTTTTTGGTGGTTAGGATTGTACAAGTTTATCGTTTTAACCCACCCCAATGCATCACACTCTTTATAGAAGCATCACTTGCAGCTGTGAACAGAAATGGATTAAATTAAAAGTAAAGCATCTTTTTGATCTTAGTCAATCAACTTCCTCGAATGATGACTTGTGACTGGAACAGCATAAATTTGCTATAGAGTCAGATTAAAACTATCAAAGGCGTCATTTTGACCTATTTGCTGCAATTTGATCTGTTTCGCTGCGTTAAAGGCGTTTTTTGTTTTTTTTTGTTACATTTTCAATTTCCCCCAATTTATGTAAGTGCTGTGTAAAATTTATCTATATGGAAAAAGATTGATATCAATTAAATACCAATGCATTAATCCCGCTACAATTTACATTACTTTCAGTGGATCCTTTTCCATCGATATCGCTGGTTTTTTCAATGGGGATTTAAAAAAAAATGTTCTAAACCGTCTCCATAGGGAATAATGGGTTTTCCCTCCCTCAAGCAGGCGGACATAGTTCAGCGATAAAAAAAAGAAATAAAAGGTCAGAAGGGGCTTAATAATTAATTGATATCAGCAATATCAATATTTTCAACCTAATTAAAGTATATCGATATACCAGGAGAAAACTTTTTCAATTTTTAGAAATATCCCCCATAATCTATGAATCTAAATTGTGAGTAAGAAAGTGTTCTTTGATGTGAAGTATTTAGCAGAAATGAATTATACCCCTCCCCAATCACTGCAGGGTTAGTTACTAATGTGCTGTGATGCCTGCTATGGACTGCGGTGGTTTTCTGTTCAGCTATACAGTGTATAAAGAAGATAATGTCCTATCACCCTGCATCATGGGTATTTTATAGATACTAGTTCTTAAAGTAGTTTTATTCTCTTATCAATAAAAAACTAGAAAATATACAACATGTGTGGCTAATACCTAATGTATTTATCTACATAACCCCTGGTTTTCTACAGCAAAGAACTCAATCACTGCATTAAGAACACAATCCGTCAGTACTCTAGTCCATCTGGTTAAAAGGATGATATGGTTATCTTATTTTATACTCATTTAAATTCAGGGATTAGGTATAGGAAATAAATAAGATGTTTTGGCAACTCTGCTCTTTTAACACCAAATATCTCTCTAAGGTTTATACAGCAAGACAGATAATAAATTACTTCTGCTGTGCACTGCAGGGCTGCTGAGAGTCTAGTACAGTCTAGATTTGGTTCGTTCCTAAAATCTTGTAATTAAAAACTAAACATCCTTCAGCTCAATGTAAAACTAGTTAAATTAATTCATTCTTTCATTTGATTAGGATGCTGTAAAGACTATGCACCATTTTTATCCCATGTAGAAAGGAGTTGATATAACTGCAATTATTGTGCAGAGAATAGTGCATTCAGAAGCTTGAAGAAAAATAGATGATTATTTTTTTCTTTAATGCTTTGCAATGCCTTTCCTGTATTGTACCCTTTAGAAGAATAACTCTGTCACCACCTCACACTCTGTTTTTTTGCCTTAGAGCTGGCATGGGGACGAGTCTCTGAAGTTGCTTCTCCTTCCACGGATACACAGCAGCGTCTTGGAGATTCTGGAAACGACAATTAAAGTGTGAGGATGGGACACCACTGTTAGTGTGTGTGTGTGAACAAGAGCTTTATATCCACTGTGTATCTGGTCTGAATGCATGTGATGATCCTGTATCCACCACTGTGCACAGGGGCAGTAGTGGAATTAGAGGTACACAGACCGGTGCAGGATTGGTCCCACCCCCTCGGACTAGGAGAAGTGGGGCTTTAGAAAGGTTTCAGCCATTGAGGTGGAGGGCTCCTGGTGCCACCTCAACTGACCCCTATAACTGTGCCCCTGCAAAGGGGCTGTGTTGCCAGTTGTTACAAAAATGCCACAACTACCTACTGCTCTCTGATAGTGGATGTTGGAGTTTGTAGCTCAGTAAAAAGGTCTCTGGCCTCATGTGTTTGTGTCTTCTGATTATCTGAAGGACCTCCACCCTGACTAATAATTTTTATAGTCGTTTGTGCATGCTTGTATTTAATCTCCTTTGTTTATACATCTTCCCTTCTTACCTCTGCATTGTTTGTCAAGTATGTCATCCACTTCCCTCTAGCTGCTATACAACTCGCTCCTGGTGGGATTTTTTAAGTTGTATGCAGAAACTACTGGAGGACCACAGTTGAATGTTGCTTGTTTGCATGACACTGTCACCCCTTCATGCAAACTGTATTTCCAGTGGTGATTGCCTGCTGTGTAGGGGTTATGGTCCCTGGGTACCATTGCCTGTTGTTGCTGACCGTAATTTCCTTTTTTATAGGTGTGGACCTCGTCTCCTTCCTTTCTCTGCAGTGATATGCAGATTGTTTCCCCAGCTTTTACTTTCCTGGGCTTCAGTAAAAGGGATGGCTGGCATCCCTGCTGGGCATGAGAAGCCGTACAGGTGGGTACCAGAAATGGTAGGCTCTGTCTGTAGGATATTTGTCCCTCTGTTTCACTTGAGTAGTCAAATACAGCAAGTTCTTGATCTTGCCCTCTGATACTCCTGCACTTCCCGTAATTGGCATCCGCACGGTACCTCTCTGAAGATTACCAATACACTGGTATTTTGGGTGAGGTTTAATAGTGGAGACAGTTGGAGCAGATGAGCAGGGAATGTTTTGGTACGTTAGGCCTGGGATAGATTAAGCAGATGGTCAGGGGAATGCTGAAAAAACTAGATACAATCATGCTATCAGTGGTGGCAATGCTGGAAGCAGATGAGGTATAGGATCTTTTGTACTCGTTATATCTAATGTGGCATATTTGGCTTTCACATGTGCTGCAGCTCCCTTCGCATCTCTGTGTACAGAGTACTAGAAAGCTGGGTAACAACATGTGGCATCTCATCAGGCGTTCTCCAGGGGCCAGCCCACCACGCAGACATCTTATTGGGCAACCTATTAAATGACATAACTCCACCAACAGATGCCATCAAGGTGAAAGATACATTCATTCGCTTGTTGCTTTTTATTAACAATCTGTTATGACTCCCTTCATCGAGTGACTCTTTACTGTAATTCTTTTCTGTCTCCCCCACACTCCCTCTCCTACGTCCAGATGTCTGGGTTTGTGCAACTTGGAGCAAAGAAGCAGAAAGTCTCGGAGTTTGGGGATGGCGACTTTCAGAGTCACCGAAAAAGAGACAACACTTCTAACACTGAACTTTGCGCAGCAGCACTTAGAGGTAAGGACTGTGGCTGCCACAGGTGCTTACAGTAATGGCAAAGGTTCGTCTGTTTCCTGCATCAATGGGACTTAGAGATGTACAAAGTCTGAGCTCCTATAACTGCCACAGCTGTATGCACAGACTGTAAATCACAAGCAGTAAAAACATCAGCTTTATTCACATTAAAATCAGCCAGATTACAAATAAACAAAACAGGAAAGCGAAATGGGACAGCGTTCTAACACATTTCACACTAGCGTGCGCAGTTATAGCAACTGTATGGGTTAAACTACTGTGTGGGACCATTTCTTTTCCTCCTAAGATGGCACTAATAGAAATTAAACATTAATAATTCTTCCTTTCTCTTGCCTCCACTCTCGCTTGTCTTGTTCAATTTTTTTTTTGGCCTACAGATAAATTCAAGTAGTAATTGTATTTTGTTAATGTGCAGGAGTTGATTAGGCTAAACCAATGGTGGCGTAGAGTGCTGATTAGTGATGTCACTCATCAGCGCCTTCCCCCGCAGTGCAGGCGCTGATGAACGACGTCATCACACCTGTGTCGGACTATCCTACTTAGATCCTCCCAGCAAAACAGTTGGGTCAGATCTGCAGCCTATACTGAAGGAGTGCTTGCTCACTTGGAGGATCAAAGACAGTTGTTAGAGCAGCGGTGGCGATGGCGCACAGAGAAGGCTCTGAGTGCCCTCTCTGGCACAAGTGCCATATGTTCGCCACCGCTGGGCTAAACCATCCTCACCTGTATGAGAAAGCTGTAGCCCCTGAAGCAGCTTCATACCATCAGAGTTGCCTAATCAGGGCTGCCCTCCATTAACTGGATCTCTTGGCTTTGTACAAGTCTAACAAATGTAAAGCACACTCTTCTATAAATAATGTTATTGTTACATCACAGATGAATTGGCGAGGGCCGGAAACATTGTAATATCAGAAACATTTGTGCCTTCTAAAATTCAGGATAGGCTCAGTGGGAACGGAAAGGTAATGCGTGGTTACTTCATCTTTCAGGTCTGTGTTGCATCATTCTCCATTGTGGCTCAGTAATTAAGGAAGACATTCACAGGGTGAGTAATATCTATAGATGGCAATGCATGTCTGTACCATGAGATTGACAGGTGGTGGCACACACGTCTGTGTAACTCGCCAAGTCTGGAATGTAGAACAGTGGACTGAGCTAGCAGTCACCTCTAGCTACCATTGTCCGAACCCATTACACCCACAACATTAGCTTCTACTGAGTTCGGTACATAAACGCCTGTCTTTTTCTGCTAAATTAGCTATGACTTGTGTTCCAATCTCTAATAGGACATTCCAGTGATGGCCAACCTTTTGAGCTCAGTGTGTCAAAATTTGTCAAAAAACAGAGCAAAACTCAGGTAGTGTGTCACTTCGAGAAAGGTGGAGCAACTCTGCTATTGAGAGCACGGCACAAACAGCGCCATGACGTGTGTCAGCAAAAACGTCTCGGCGTGTCACCTCTGACACACGTGTCATAGGTTAGCCATCACTGGCCTATACCAACATACAGGGAAATTCATAAACAGGTGCAATTACTTAATGGGGTTAATTTTATTCTCCCGCTGCCAACCTTGTAAGAGGGAAGGGGAGGGGGAGCAGGGGGAGACAAAATGGCGTCTCTCACAAGACCTAACGGGAAGCTAGCGGCAAGTATTATTTCTTCCCTAAACGTTTTTTTAACTATTTGTGTTAGTGATAGGTTTAGTATGAGGGAGTATTATATGTATGTGGTCATTTATATCGGCACTTCTTCTTTAATAACCCATCATAGCAACCAGTCAGGGGTTGGCTTTTAGAATTCTAGCTTCCCTTTACCAGTTATTGCTAACTGCTGATTGGTTTCTATGGTTTACTAGATCTCCTTAAATAATTGCTCCCTTATATTGTATTCATTTCTCTTTTTTAGCATGCGGCTGTAATGTGAAAGTGTTGCTCCCCTTTCTTTCAGAGGCTCCAGGAGTTGTCCATCCCTCTCCTGCTTCGACTCCAGCAGGGCTCTAACCAATCGCTGGGTCCGTACATTAGCAGCGAATGTCGGAAGGAACTGTACAGACTATTGTTGTGCTTGACGCTGACCCCTAACCCTCGGCTTCCTGCTCCCTTGCACTGCGCCATTAGGGTGTTTAAAGGTGGAATGGCAGAGGATAGCTTGCAGGTGATAGCAGTTTCTTTTCTTTCTATACCAAACTAATCTTTGCATTCATTTAAACTGCTTTTTATTTATTTAAAGTAGCAAATATTTTGGTTGAAAGGACAGAACTAATGTTGGATTACCAATAGCTTTCTTCATAGCTACAAAGCGCACCTATTGGCTGTAAGAACTTGGTGTTTAGTCACCATTTTCTTTATGTATTAAAGTGCAGTTGCTTAATAATAAAATACCAGGACCTAATTAGAATAAATGTCTACTGAACAGGAGCAGAAAATCTCCACATTTGCACCAAAATGAGATTTTTTTTATATAGACTTTCTTTAACATTACACACATGGATTGACAATTTGAATTTAATTCCGCCATTTGGCTTGCGTCACCTAAATGGCAGAGAGCTATTATCTTTGGTTAACAAAGGACCTCCAGACAAGTTGAATCCTTCTACCTCAAACAGGGTAAAAACAGTTTTGTCCATGGGCTGGTCTCGCACGCCCCAAAGTTGGTGAATCAAGCAGTAGAGAACAAAGGACCTCTGCTTGCACCAACAAAGGCCCCTGGCAACTAGATGATCTTTATTTGAGGCGTCTCTGGGTACATCAGAGCCACTGCATATCCCAAAACACATTAACATTCTCTCAGGCATTCTGTCTGGTATTATATCTGCCAGAGGGGAGGGTTTGATATGATCATTCTGAAAAAGTATTACCTCTTTTTATTATGTTTTTTCATTTTATTTTGCAGGTCTCCGTATTCTGCACAGAGGCTCTTGCAGTTTGCCGCATCCTTATTCATCCACGTGTTCCCTCACTTCAGCGTCCTCTGCCACATCCTGCCCCTCGTCCTCCTGTTCAGACAGCAGATGCACCCGTCCTGAGACCTCCAGCTCCTCCTCCTACTTTTCCTGTTCCACCTCCAACCAATCACCTTCCTTCCAGGCTCCCCATGCCAGCCATGCCCACTGAGCCTCCTGCTGCTGCCACTGTTCCTTCTCCACCTCCTGAAGAGACTTTTGGGGAGAGACCTCGACGTGCTGTCTTTATCCATTTTGACAAGGAGGAACCCTCTGATGTAGAAATTTCCTTGGAGAGTGATTCAGATGACAGTGTAGTTATAGTACCTGAAGGTCTGTTTGCTAAACCTGACCCAAAGTCTGAACCCTCACCTCCCTCTATAAAGCCCCCTGGAGAAGAGCCAACAGAACAGGTTGCTCAGCCTGCAATCCCATCTTCAAGCACAGCATCTGCTCCTCCACCTCCACCACTGCCAGTATGCGCCGGACCATCCACTGTACAAATGCCAGTTGCAGAGGCCCTCCCTCCACCACAACAACAAGAAGGTAGTATGACTGTGATTAACATCAACAGCAGTGATGATGAGGAGGATGGCGAAGAGGAAGATGAGGATGAAGAAGAGGGGTTATATGATGATGATGATGATGAAGAGGATGAATATTATGATGAAGGGGAAGATGAAGATCTGGAAGGACTGGAGGAAGAGGATTATGAAGAGGATGAGGAAGGTCTAACCGAAGAAGAGGAAGAAGAAATGGAAGAAGAAGGGGAAGACGATGAAGAGGGCGATGAAGAGGAATTTTTAATTCATGAAGAGATGCACATAGGCTGTGTGGCAGAAGAAATTCATGAGGTACCAGAACCCTCCATGCAGGTGCAGGATTCAGAGCCAGAGGAAGGCCCACCACGTTTATCTCCAGTGCAGGAAGATGAAGTAGTGGACACAGACCTGCTTATGCTTGTAGAGAGTGAGGAAAGAGAACCCCCACGGGAGGAGCAGCAGGAAAATGTTCCAGAGACAGAGCTTATCAGAAGTCCTCCTCAACCTCCCGTTCTAACCCCTCCTCCTCCACTGGAGCAGCTTCCTACAGCTGAAGATACAACAGAACTCCAGTCAGAACAACCAGAACCTGAAGCTCCACCTCCCATTGAGGAACCAGAAAAAGAAGCCGAAGTGAAGAAGCCAGAGGAGGAGCAAATTGTAAAGGTGAAAGCGGAGGAGGAGGAGGAGGAGGAAGAAGAAGAAGAGGTGAGTTAGAACTGGGGTCTTCTAAACACGCATGTAACTTTTATCTTTGTCAAATTGCTTTCGCTGCATTAGAGACTTAAAATGTGTGAATGTCTTCGAATGTGCAAACTATGAAGCGTAGTAGAATAATTTAGTGATACTTCTAGGTAAGATTAAGAATTTTCACAAATGATGGTATTAGTTAAAAAAAAAAACTGGAAAGAAAGAAGTTGAGGATTCATGGACCAGTGCAACACTGCTGTTTTCCACGCTGTTACTGAGAGTAGATGTTCCATAGTAGAAGATTCTGAAATGGAAACCCATGTGTATAAGGCTTTGATGTTTAGGTAATGTGCAGTGTAAATGGTGTGGTGTAGTGTGTGATGATGCCAGTGTAAGAGAAAGAGGACTGTTTGGCAGCCACGAAGCGGCGGTCACATGTATTTGTGCTTTTTTTGGGACAGGAGAAAATTGCGGACGCTGACGCCATGCTGGCAGACTTTATCGATTGCCCTCCTGATGATGATAAGCAACCAGAGCCAAGCACATGAAAGGTCGTCTGCTATCTATTGGTTCCTGCACCAGATGCCTTTAAGAGTATTGGATCTTAATTGTGAACTGTACCTTGATTATTCCTGCAAAGAAAGGACGCTACCTTTATTCATGCACTTAGTTACAATCCATTTCCTACATGTGCCACCTCCCAAATCCTCCCATGGAGCGGGTCTGTTGACCGTCACACACTTTACTTAGTCCCTGACCTAGACACCAGTATTGATCTTGCACAATCCTCAATGCTTATGACACAAACCATACGTTCATAAGCTTTCTTCTCTGGTCCATGTGATCACGTGCCAAATGCACGTAAGAAGCAGCTTTTTACACACACTATCCCGTCCGAATGTGAATTTCCCACCCACGCTTTTCCACATCCCCCCCCCCAACTGGCCAAGGAAACAATCTATAGACGAGTCCCCTGATCTGTTAAGTTTTTGGGTTTATTTTAATGTTACATTTCGTGAATAAAATTGGAGTGGTGTCTGGAACTTTCTGCATATATATTGTTGGTGCGTTCTGTATGTTTAGTTAGATATATATAGTCAGAAAGAAGTAAAAGTGATCTTAATATGATTTCTTTATTTAAACTACACAAAAAAGATAAAAGCTCAGGGCCAATTCATTAAACGTTTTATTTGGGGTAATTTTGTTTTGATGAAGATGGGCCGGGACGAAATTAAAAGTCAGGTTTTGAAAGCAATTTAGTTCTTGGGGTATTAAGTATAAAAGAATGAAAAAAATCCCATGTGGGTTTCTTCCAGTGAATAAAAGGTATTGAATGACAAGAATTTTATTCCTGAACTTACAAAACCCAATTTTTATCATTTGCAACGTATATAGAAATATAACACTTACAAATCTATAATGAAGGACAATACCCAAATTATTTTCAAATACGTAAATGACAAAAAGAGCCAGTTGGAGCATGTAGGGCCCCCCTAAAAATGTAAAAAACTGCGGTGGTCATTAAGGGCAGACAAAAGGGCTTTTTATTTTTCAATTCTCTATACGGAAGAGCAAGCTATATAGGCTGTTCAGTGGTGAAATTGCAATACATAGTTATGGATTGGCAAGAGTGGCTAAGTACGGTCTATTTTAGGTACTTGGGGGTGTTAAGGGCTCATTTACTGAAGTTTATGAGAAAAGAATGTGTTGTAAGTGATAGTCTGCAATCATTTGTTAGGAGAAGGTAAGTGGAAACCCTTAGGTAGAGTTATTAACTATATTTGGAGATTTATTTTAAGAATTTGACACTGTCCCGCACAAACACCTGTTGTGGTAAACCAAGATTCATTGGTTTAGAAGGTGCAGTTTGGAAATGGATTGAAACTGGTTTAAAGGACCATGTCTAGAAAGCTGTGTTCAATGGTGGATTAAAGTCCATGGAAGAGGTTTAGCAAATTACATGATGTCCTCGATATATTAAAGGACCAGCAACACCACCTAAAAAAATAAAAATTTCCTTTTGGACTGGTGTGGCAGTTATTCCAAATACAGCGCTTTTAAACTTAATTCATCAATGTTGTTTTGTCTGTTTTTATCTTAGCTGATAACACTCATGTTGTATGTGTCAATTAAACAAATCCCCCCCAATGAAGTGCCCAAACAATAAAAAAAAGTCGAATTTCAAACATATTTAAAGTTAAATAGTATACTTTCTAGTCTCAATTTATATTTCTTGTAAGCACATAGTCAATATATAGTACTTTTTAGGAAATGTTAAGAATTTCTTTGTTTTGGAGTTACTATCCTTTAAAAAGATTGGGAAGCATTGGTTAATGAGGTTTAGGGTGAAATTTATGAAGCCCGAAAAGACTCGGATTAGAGTCTTTTCGGGCTTAATTTCGCGAGATCGTCCGGCGAGGATTTCGCTTTCCTTATTCTGGAATCGGGTCTTTCGACCGAAGGGTAGCCGTAACTTCTATGGCTACTAAAACTTTCGGTCGAAAGACCTGATTCCTGAATACGGAAATCAAAATTCTCGCGAGAATGTCGGAAAGACCGATAGCTGTCTTTCCGAGGTTAATAAATTTCGCCCGTAATGTTATGCAGTTGGAGTTGGGGTATTACATTTGCTAGCATCATACACCTGCCGTGGAGAGGTGATCTGGAAATGCTTGTGGAACATAGTCTAAATCAGGGGTTCTCAACCTGTGGATCGGGACCACATTGGGGGTCGAATGACGATTTGCCAGGGGTCGCCTAAGACCATTGAAAATATAGTGTTTGAATGGGGTCGCCCAATAACAATTAATGAACGGGGGTCACCAAATCACAGGGAATTATACTAAAGGGTCACGGCAATAAAAAGGTTGAGAACCACTGGTCTAAATGATAGCGTGCGATGCCAAGTTACAGACTGCAAATCTAGAAAGTTTGTATCTGTGTAAGTACTTGTTCATTCATTCAAGAGAAAATGGATATCATTTTACTAATGTACGATTTACTTGTAAGGCCTCGCCCTTACAATGTTACAATAAAGATATTTTGGAGCTGTTAACCGTTTGCAGAAGGGCAATAAAAATAAGAGGAAGGGAGGACCTTAGTTTTGTGGAGAGGCTTAAAATACATTCAACCTTCAGGAAAAAAAACAAAGTTTAAGGGTGACAGGATCAACTTCTATAAATATATATTGTAAAAAAAATGTTTTGATGAACTTAAATCTAACAAATCACATTTTATTTATTTATCCTACATGCCAGCAACACAATAAACCCACAGCCTTTCCCTTTCCAAACTTCCTACTTGATTATTTCTGCTTCTTCTACATGTGTTATTACACAAGTACATGACTGCCTTTGTAGTATTTCAGCTCCACCCCTTGCTGAGAAAGCTGGTGTCCTGGGCACTGGCTTCTACAGAGCATGTGTGAAACCCAGCATTGAGACCATGTGACATTCCCCAATCAGTCAACAATTTGTGTGATGAAGGGCCAGGGCTTTATTAGTATATTAACGAGAACTAAAGATGGATACTAGCACCAACAGTTCCATAAGATAGTACTACAGTCCAAAGGTATTGATTTTTTAAAAAAAAATTCATCTGAACTAAGGGTTATTTATTATTTTTAATAGGTTGACCATGATGCATTTTGGCTTTTTTTCTCACTTTACTAGCTATGTAGTCATGATAAAAAGGTTGGTTTTTGCTGCAGAGCCGCAGGCCTAGTTTCTCACGGTTATCAGTTGGCGGAATAGATTGGGGCCTGGAACGCTGACCCCAGGTTTTCGTTTTTCGTCTGCAGGATTTAAAAAGCATGTGTGGCAAAAACATTGTGGGGACCTTGGTCTGGAGCCGCTATAGAGTTTGGTGAGTTATTATTCTGTGACTCTTCATGCGTATGTATTATCTAAAGCTCCATGGAAACCAGTATGAGTTGGGGGGGGGGGGGAAGTTGAACTATCACTTACAATATGCTTGTTATCAGTAATGATAAAAACAAAAAGCTTTAAAATCCAACTTCAATCCTATTTTGACATTGTAAAAAAATTTTTTTCTGGATTTCCTGGTAGGCTCTATGTGTGGCTCGTTGGTCTAGGGGTATGATTCTCGCTTAGGGTGCGAGAGGTCCCGGGTTCAAATCCCGGACGAGCCCATTTTTACAGACAATATATATATATACTGAGTAAAATGACAGTGCATTGTAACTAGGGCAAGAGGATGGACGTCATAGCCAATCTAGACACCAGCCTTGCGACAGATACAGTAAGTGCAACCCTGCCATTACACATCTATGAAAATACTGGCTTCTTTGCTCTCTTTTTCCTTGCTTTAGTTGATATAAGTCCAGGGTTCAAATCCCAGATCAGCCCTATTTTATGTGACATGGCAGATTATCATAGAAGGATATGGGTAAGGCTGGACCCCATAGTGGTCCCACCATCTCAATAGTATAGAGCTGGATAACAGACAAGGAAACAACAAATATGAAATAAAGTGTATTGATGCCCACACCAGTTGGCTCGTTGGTCTAGGGGTATGATTCTCGCTTTGGGTGCGAGAGGTCCCGGGTTCAAATCCCGGACGAGCCCAGGAATTTGTCTTTTACAATCATGAAGACACAATGTTCTTTAAATGCCAGGCAGTGGTTGAAAAAACAAGATGAAGGTTCCTGTCCCATAGAGCTCACGGTTATCTGTTGGCGCAATGATTGGGGCCTGGAACGCTGTTATTTTGTTTTTCATCTGCAGGATTTAAAAACCATGTGTGGCAAAAACATATTGTGTGGACCTTGGTCTGGAGCCACTATAGAGTTTGGTGAATTATTATTATCTGTGGCTCTTCATGCGTATGTACAGTGGATATAAAAAGTCTACACACCCCTGTTCAAATGGCAGGTTTTTGTAATGTAAAAAAATAACAGCAAGACAAATACTTTCACAACTTTTTCCACCTTTAATGTGACCTATACCCTGTACAATGCAATTGAAAAACAAACAGGGGAAAAATATAAAATAAAAAACGTAAAATAACCTGTTTGCATAAATACACACACCCTTAAACTAATACTTTGTTGCAGCGCCTTTGGCTTTTATTACAGCACTCAGTCTTTTTTGGGTAGGAGCCTATCAGCGTGGCACATCTTGATGTGATAATGTTTGCCCACTCTTCTTTGCAAAACTGCTCCAAATCTGACAGATTGCAAGGGCAATACAAATATAATACAGACATGGGAAAAGTGTATTACACAATACAAGTATAATATCACAAGGATACATCACTTTAAGTGCCGGGTTGTGATTGACACAAGA